>WMED01000312.1:246-37574 GCA_019650415.1 Pipa parva
ACCCAGTCTTGCTCTCTCCAGTGTTAATTAGTCAAAAAACTTGTTGACTTTAGTAAATAACCTCGGTCTGTTAATAAACTGGCAACTAGGGATTGCTGGAGAATCATGCAGGTCACTTTTACTGAACTGGATTCAAATGCTCACAGCACCTTTTTGCTAGTATTCATCTACAAAGCAACAGCATTATTTAACTTAAACTACATTAAAATCAGGGGACTTCTTAAAGCTCTACTTAAAAAACTCCCACTCAGGGGTTCCCTGCAGTGACGTTCAGCAGTTCCTCTTTAGGATAAAGACTTAGGCCCTTATTCACCAATGTGCGAAGTGAGCCGCGATGTGTTCGACTCACTTTGCACATTGTGTTATGCGCATACTGATGTCCTGTGCGCGGACACCAGCATGCACATTAAAGGGATTCCCCTCCCGGCGAAAGCACTCGAGTCTCCTCGCCGGGAGGGGAATCCCTTTAATGCGCATGCTGGTGTCCACGCACAGGACATCAGCATGCGCATAATACAATGTGTGAAGTGAATCGAACACATCGCGGTTCACTTCGCACATTGGTGAATAAGGACCTTAATGAGGTCATTCATTAAAGTGTGAATTTGCTTAACATAGTTAGTTCACATCTGTTCCTGTCACTACGGTCAGGAAGACGCAAATTCACTTCTTCTTATGCATGGAGCAGCGGACAGCATCAGACGCTGTCGCATGTGTAGTGCGGCGTAGTCAGTCGCACAATAGTAGGATAAGAAGTCATGCGGAGTGAGGAGAATTCCTCCAGTGAAGGTCAGTGACGTCAGTCTCATCATATCCCACTAACTATATAAGTGAAAAATACTTATTTTTATGTCACCTTGTGCCTAGTTCATATTTAGTAGTAGACTCATTTAGTCGCAGTTGCCATTGTTACTTTTGAATGATTAGTTGCCTTACGCAACACTAGAACCCTGCCATCAACACCTTAACTAGCCACTCTGATCTGGCGAAGACAAAGAGGTGAATTCGGAGCAGTACGCCCTGCAGAATCCATTCCTAAGACATACTCCATGGCATACTGACTATCCGAATTACCCGTGCATGCACACACGAAGTGATGCGAAGAGCTCTGTAAATCCATGACTGGAGTAAGTGAAAGAATTGGTCACAAATTCATCACAGAGTATGTTGCATAAGTGGGGTTGGAGAAGTCACGAAAGGACATGAATATGGACATTTACGTGACTGTTCGTACTTTAATGAATGACCCCATTAGCTGATATTTACAAATTTGATTGTTCAGAAAATTATCTGACCAGCTGGAGCATTCACTGGAGCCAACAGTATATGATTTGGTGTCGACCATGTACATATAGTTATGTGCTTAACAATGTAAACAATAAACAATCAGTTGCCAGATGATGTAGACTCATACAGAAATGCTGGCTGATACCTGGATCAGCTGAACTAAACAGGAAGCACAGGATTACTTGGAGCAGTATTAGTGGAACAATCACTCACAGCACCCTTGGTTCACGCAGCAGAACTTTTACTCACAGCCTCCTTGGACCAGTGTAGAGAACTGAGACAAACACAAGAAAGAGAGACTTGGGTCTGACGCTGCAGAAACAAGACTCACTGCTATACTGGAATGCTGAGAGATGTTGTGCTGAATTGAACAAGACACTGCAGATCCCAGGCAGGACGAAACTGTGCAGAAGACCAGGCAAGGAGCTGATCATAGAATCTGAATCATTGAGTATAACACTTGCAGAATGCTAAAAACTGTTGGCAAAAGCTGAAAATTAACATGGCTAACTGTGGCTAGGCAGTGCTCATATTTCCCTCTGTCCATTTCATTGCAGTGTGGGGGTTTGTCAGAGAACATTGCAGCATGGGTTGCCTGCTAACCAGCCAGTGATACCAACTAACTAGAACCAGCATTGCTCATGCCAATTGCCAATGTTGCTACTTCAAATTGTCTACTCACTTACTGCCCACATTGTCTCAGGAAAATATACTTAAAGTGCACCTGTCATCTCAAAACTAATACTAATTTAGGTTCTACTAATATAATAAATGTTTTTGTAAATATAAATGTATTTTTAAAAATGTACCTTTATATAGCGTTTCTCTCTGGCATCTTCCCTGTCAGCCTGCCTTTTCTTTCCCGAGTCAAGTTGGGTGGGGCTAAATGATGATTGACATTATAGCTCCACCAACCAGATTCCTTAAATCACGATCTAGCATGGGATCCGATTGGAGGAGCTATAATGTCAATCATCATTTAGCCCTTCCCACCCAACTTGGGAAAGAAAGGTCGGGCTGACAGGGAAGATGACAGCGACAAACGATGCATTTTTTAAAAAAAATACATATACTGTATATTTACAAAAACGTTTATTTCATTAGTACAACCTAAATTAGTATTGAGGCAACAGGTGCACTTTAATCTAAGCAGTTTAAGATACTGTGCTTTCATAGAATTTGCAAGGTTTATCAAAATAGATGGATTACCAGACAAAGAGCATGTTTTTCTTTATAAAAATTGTCACCCTAATAACACCACAACTTTTAAATCTGTTCCCATGAAAAATAATCTTAACTCAAGATTGTTCCTCAGATCTTAACTCAGAATAAACTATGACCTTGAATGGAAGAACACTACAACTAAAATTTTTTGGAGCATATAACAATTCTGTAGACAAAGAAGCTGCAGACTGGCATTGTACACTGTGGCATTGTACACTGTGGCATTGTACACTGGTGGTGTGTCTGACCAGTTTTTTTCCATTTTCCTGAAGCAAGGATTTATTAATCACGAGTACCTTACCACCTGTTTCAACAGTAATAGAACTACCAGTTAATCAAGAAGGGTCAGTGTTCATTATTAGATCTTTATTCTAGGGGATAAAATAAATCTCATTTTCACCTCTCAACTCTTATTAGCAATTGATCCAATATTCATATATGGAAACGTATTCATATTTAAATCTCATAGCAACACATCCAAAATATCAGATGAATGCTCCCTGGATTATTTATAAGTTTCATCTGGTTGCACTTTTTATATCTAATGTCTTATGGAAGGCAATAAGTAATTCAGAGTTATTTCTGTCAGAATGCAAATAAGAAACAAGTACGAAGAATGCATCATGAAATACCTCCTACACCCTTTAAACCTGATGGATTGAACTGTACTAAAATGGATACTTCTCTAAAGATACAATAGAAAAAGCCAGCTTACCTTGTTCAGAAGTTGGATATTGTTCACATATAAATGGCCCAATAATTTGATAGATGCAAATGTAATTATTGGGTTGACTGGGGACCATAGAAATCCTTTGCTAAGTTAAATTTGTTGCCTGGGATTTTAACTGATAGATCTCCAAGCTAAATGGGGCTGGGGGAGAACAAGCTATGTGAAGAAAATTTGACTACAGTTAAGTCTAGGTTCTCTCAGTTGGTAGCAACAGAGGTGCTTCTGGGCAAGGGAACAGTTAAAGATTGCAATATTATTGGAATATTCTGGTAACACTTCCTTTTACTACTAGATGAACAGAATGCGACTTTTCATTTCCAAGTAGTAGTTGGTATTACAAACCGGATTCCAAAAAAGTTGGGACACTTAACAAATTGTGAATAAAACTGAGTGCAATAATGTGGAGGTGCCAACATCTAATATTTTGTTCAGAATAGAATACAAATCACAGATCAAAAGTTTAAACTGAGAGAATGTATCATTTTAAGGGAAAAATATGTTGTTTCAAAATTTCATGGCGTCAACAAATCCCAAAAAAGTTTGCCACTGTGTGGCATCCCCCTTCTTCTTTCAACACTCAACAGATGTCTGGGGACAGAGGAGACCAGTTTCTCAAGTTTAGAAATAGGAATGCTCTCCCATTCATGTCTAATACAGGCCTCTAACTTTTCAATCGTCTTGGGCCTTCTTTGTTGCACCTTCTTCTTTATGATGCACCAAATGTTCACTATAGTGAAAGATCTGGACTGCAGGCTGGCCATTTCAGTACCCAGATCCTTCTCCTACGTAGTCATGATGTTGTGATTGCTGCAGAATGTGGTCTGGCATTATCTTGTTGAAAAATGCAGGGTCTTCCCTGAAAGAGATGAAGTCTAGATGGGATCATATGTTGTTCTAGAACCTGAGCATAGTCCTCTGCATTAATGGTGCCTTTCCAGCTGCAAGCTGCCCATTCCACAAGCACTCATGCAACCCCATACCATCAGTGATGCAGGCTTCTGAACGAAGCGTTGATAACAACTTGGGTTATCCTTGTCCTCTCTGGTCCAGACGACATGGCATCCCAGTGTTCTGTAAAGAAGTTAAAACCGTGACTCATCTGACCACAGAACAGTCTTCCATTTTGACACACTCCATTTTAAAAGACCCCTGGCTCGATGCAAACGTCTAAACTTGTGGAGCTTGCTTAGAAATGGCTTCCTCTTTGCACTTTAGAGTTTCAGCTGGCAACAGCGGATGGCACGGAGGATTGTGTTCACTGACAATGCTTTCTGGAAGTATTCCTGAGCCCATTCTGTTATTTCCTTGACAGTGACATTCCTGTTTGAGGTGCAGTGATGTTTAAGGGCCCGGAGATCACGAGCATCCAGTAGAGTTTTATGCCTTGACCCTTACGCACAGCAATTGTTCCAGATTCTCTGAATCTTTTGATGATGTTATGCATGGTTGATGAGGATAACTTAGAAGCCTTTGCTATTTGACGCTGGGTAACACCATTCTGGTATTGCTGCACTATCATTCTGTGCAACAATGGTGGAATTGGTGATCCTCATACCATCTTGGCTTCAGAGAGACACTGACACTCTGAGAAGCTCTTTTTATACCCAATCATGTTGTCAATTGACCTATTTAGTGTTAATTGGTCTTCCAGCTGTTCATTATATACTCAATTTCCTTTTTCCAGCCTCTTATTGCTACTTGTCCCAACTTTTTTGGGATTTGTTGACACTGTGAAATTTTGAATCAACATATTTTTCCTTTAAAATGTTACATTTACTCAGATTAAACTTTTGATCTGTCATCTATGTTCTATTACGAATAAAATATTGACATTTGCCATCTCCACATCATTGCATTCAGTTTTTATTCACAATTTGTTTAGTGTCCCAGCTTTTTTGGAATTTGGTTTGTTTTTCAATCATTCTGTTAAGTAGAAGTGACATAACATTTCTTACATATGGTATGAAGTGGACTAAGGATTTTCCACCTTTGCTGTAGTCAAGTGTATTTATCATAAGTATCTAATGACCTGTTTCACAAGTAATTTTGATTAAAATTGAGTAACAGATTACTTTACAATGAATATTGTTTTGTCCCACCAACAACAGCTGTATGTAGTTAAGCATGAACCCATTGGCTGAACATCAGAAGGAAGGAAAAGATTAGGTTACATCATGGACAGTGCCAGGTAGGGGCTACTAGGAGTTGGGAGAGAGGATTATCTCCTGGGTTATGGACAGGACCCAGCTGCTAGTAATGTGACTTTTGTGAATTACCAGGACAGTTAGTCACAGAGCAAGGCAGGAGAGGCACTTGAGAGGGAAAGAACTAAAACTGCAAGCTTCTAGTAACAGCTTTGAGGCTTTGAGAACTCAACTTGGCGGGTTGGTGGAAGCAGGAGCTGGCGTCCACCACTAGGCTCTAATGATGCCATAACAGGGAAGTGAACTGACCAATAGGGGAAGTCAGCTGCAAGGTCAGAAGCAGGCCAAATGGAGTTTATCATAGTGCAAATTTGCCAGGCTTAGAAAATTCCTGACCTTTCATGTCTCTATGTTCCAGATGTAAATTAGTTACATCTTATTCTCTAAACAGCGAATTGGCGAAGAAGTGAATGATGACTATTCACTGTGTAGTCATGTGTGGTTAGAGGAACAGTAGCAGGAATGCATAGTGAAGAAACCCGCAAAAGTGATGCAAAGAGTAAGGTGTCAAATTGGTTGGAATTTCAAAACATGAAAGAGTTTGTTGAATACGCGAAGGTGGAGAAGTGGTGAATGAATGCAAATTCCCACCTGTACATGACTGTTCGGCCTTTGATGAGTAAGCCTCTAAATAAGCCAAACTGTCAGAGCACAGATGGAAACAGAAACGATGGGAAACAGATAATTAACTAGCCTATTAGGCCAGGGTCACACTGGCGTATGGTCCACGTCATTTTTTCTAAAAGAAGTGTGTTGCGAAAAAATGCAGAATAAACGCAGTCATGAAAAACCATTAAGAGTAATAACTGTTGCGTGTACAATGTCACACTAGTATTTCATAAAGAGGAACACGCGCGGGGATGCATTTTTCTCAAGCCTATGGAGTGCAACGCAATAAAAATTAAACAATAGCGGTCACATGATGCGTAAGTGCTATTACCCTGTTTCTCCAAAAATAAGTACCGTGTCCCAAAAATAAGACATCCTTTGAAAATAAGACCTACGTGTCTTTAGGAACAAAAATTAATATAAGACCCTGTCTTATTTTTGGGGAAACATGGTATTTATATGTAAATGCATCCTGAAAAATACACCAGTAAAATGTGATGGAGTATTTTTACTACACGCTTTTTATTTTTTGTCAAACGACATGCTCCTTTACACCAGTGTGACCCTGGCCCTAGTTACTCTAGCTCGGAGCATTTCCTAATGTAACCAGAATACTTTGACAATTGGAAAGGGCTCCCATGGGACTGAAAAGAGTTATGCAGGGAATTGACTGGTTGGCAAGTTTACCAGAACTTAACCCATTCCTGACACTAATTATACAAAATCCTGAATTAATGTTGTTGGTCACCAGGAACCCAAATAACCTTTATTATACCCGAGGACTCTCGAATTTGCTTTCTTTTTAGTCAAGAATAGGAATTTCTAGATACGAACCTTAATTGACATTGGTGATAATTGATAAATTGATCTACAGCAGTGATTTTCAACCAGGGTTCCGTGGAACCCAAGGGTTCCACAAGGACAACCCAGGGGTTCCACGACACACTGGTTGATTGGCATCATTACCCGGCTCATCAGAGAGATAGCATCGATCTCTCTCTGATGAATCAGGTAATGATGCCGATTGCTAATGATACGGTCTCTGTCCCTGCTAACAGTGATCTGACAGCAACCACTGTTAGCAAAGACCGAGACTGCATCATTAACAATCAGCATCATTACCCGAAGCATCAGAGAGAGATCGCATCCTTGGATTCTCCCTCTGTGACCTGTCGGGAATGTAGACGGCAGTGACGTCACGCGCGTTATGCAATTATACCATTTCCGGGTTTCTAGGGGTTCCGCCAGAAATTTTATAACATCAAAGGGTTCCCCTGAAGAAAAAAGGTTGAAAAACACTGATCTACAGAGTAGTCTGGCTGGCAAAATATGGCCCATGATACCCTTCAGGGCTGAACTGGCTGATGACCTCCAAATGATTTCTGTCTTCACCTAATTTAACACAGACAGGGATTGACAAAGCCTGAACTTGATATTTTCAGTCTTACCTACTACCTTATTATGTCAATTTTGTAAGCAAAATGGAGTTCAACAAAGATGAGGAGTTATTTTATTTTAAATTTTAGGCTTTATGACATTTTCAGAAAGACAGGTTTTATTTTAAAATACTAAATATATTATATAAAGATCTTGTTTGCATACAGATTCATTTTAAAATCGAGCCATTCCTTGAAATCAGAAATAGAGTAAGGGGTTTTCCCATGGCACATTAATATAAACTGGCAAGCAAATGAATCGCGCAATGCCAACATCCAATCCTCTAAACCCTGGTGTGGAGCTCGGTATGGCTAATATCCCAGTATAACTGTAAAGCAGTGAATTAAAGAACAAGGTCAAATTAAAGTCAGTATAAAGTACTCTGTATGAAGCCATTTAATCTTCTGTCAAAATAATTGTTTGGTTACATTTCTCATACACATTCATTTTAAGCTAAATTAATGTAACTGATAAGTTTTTAAAAAAAGTCACATAAACAATTAAGAAATTAATAATTTCAGCTCATATTAAAATAATGTAGCGGATATTTAAAAAGTAATATTTTATCATTATCCATCTTTAATCATCAAACAATATCCAGCATTTTTTTTTTTGTAGTTAAAAAAAAAAAATAGTTCATTTTCCAATATCAAAAGTAAAATACTGTATATAGAATAAAGTAGAATATACCCTTTTTATTTAAAAAAAAAAACACATTTTTTAGTTAAATCCAAAACATGGCTTTAGTTAAACATATACATCACTTTATAATTACATTTATAAATAGAGAACCAACAAACTAACATCAGGGGTTATTTATTAAAGTTAAAAATCTTTCAGCGTGGTAAAGGTAGGAAAAACATCTACAATACCATATATCGATATTGCCTTTTGCCAATTTATAAAGCCATCTCATCAAATATTTTGGCCAAAAAGTGTTCACCTGATTCAGATTGGTGAAAAATCGTTATTCCCTATGAAGTAGGGATGGAAAAAGACTGTCAGTATCAGTAGGCAGTAGAAGGAACTGCATTAAAGAACAGTGCAATGTGTGTTGATTTTTAGAAATCAATATTTTTCAATATCAGTCTTTTTCGACATGGTCAGTTATTCATTTATATAGCAGCCCCTGGCCTTCACCCTTACTCTCCCTAAGGAAGTATGGACTTTGCAGCAAGGGAAATCTATCAGGTTAACTTCACAGTAGTAGCAGCTAGCAAAACTCTAATGGGTTCAGCAGAGAAGAATTTCAGAAGACAACAGTCTGTCTCTTTAAGGAACACTTAGCGGAAACTGCAGCAACTGTATGCTGTCAAATAAGCTCAGTGCACGAACCAGCGACCCTCTGAGCAACGCGATCAGCTCAGAGTCAGTGTGTGACAATTGCAAGTCTTAAAGTGGACCTGTCACCTCAAAACTCTAATACTAAATTAGGTTCTACTAATTTTTGTAAATATATATGTATTAAAAAAAAATTACCTTTATACAGCGTTTCTCTCTGTCATTTTCCCTGTCAGCCCGACGTCTAGATCATGATTTAAGGGATCTGATTGGAGGAACTTTAATGTCACTCATCCTTTTAGCAGCGCCCAATCCGACTCGAGAAAGAAAAGTCAGGCTGACAGGGAAGATGACAGAGAGAAACGCTGTATAAAGATACATTTTTAAAAATACATCTATATTTACAAAAACATTTATTTCATTAGTTGAACCTAAATTAGTGTTAGAGTTTTGAGGTGACAGGTGCACTTTAACTTTGAAACCTCACCTACACCTTCCTAAAATACTAAAGTGACACAGTATAAATACTGTACTTCACACTGACATCTTACTAACTCACTGTACAAATCACTGTTCATCTTGGTAGTTCATAGAAATAGTTCAGATTTTCATCAAAACTAACAAGAGTTGCATAGTGACAAATTGATGACCTCAAATTTGATGACTAATTTCATACACCCACCTATGCTGGAGGGTGGCAGAGGAGAAGTTTGTGGTACTTAGCATTGTAACTTGTTTATGGCCACAATGCATTTGAAGCCCAGCAGATATGATTGTAATATGTGTAGAGCTATAGTTATGATATGTACTAAAAACCATTTGTAGCAACATTTCATATGTACATATACCCTGGCAATTTGAGCGCCTCAGGGACACAGGCCCAGCTTACACTTTGGAGTAGGTCCAGCGGCACAACTATCTTGTGAGCCGCTGGAGGAGGGAGGCGTCCCCTCTCCCGACCACATGACCACCGATGGCCAATCAGAAGAGCCGCCATTGGTCATGGGTGGGGCTTGGGCATGGCTTCGACAGTGTGCTCCGAACCACAACAAGGAGGCTAAAGAGCCGCACTTTCCGACCAATGGTCTGGTCCAATAAGGAATCAATTGGTAAAACGTCAATTTTCAGTACCTCTGCAAGTAGCGTTTAAATCTAGTTTATTCTGAGCATTACTGAGGTTTGGTGAGGGGAATGAATACTAGTTTGGTTGTTAACTAGTGTTGATTGTGGTAAGGGTTAAGCTCAGAGCATCAGTTAAAGTGCCATGTATCTTTTAGTTAGGTTATGGGTAACTGTTCTTTCCGTATGTAGCCCTGATGAACTTTGACATACAGTATTGGAAATGCTTCAAAGTCACCATTTCTACTATTTTATAGAGACTCCACTTAGTGTGCTTATAGCTCCCTCTTGTGACATGTTCTAATATAGCATTTGTTATTGTATGTTGCTTCCAATAGGCATTTCTATAGTCTGCCTAATTATTATGCAAGTCATTTAGGCCCACCCTAGCTAATGTCAGCTGGTGTAGTGGGTAGACCCTTGGTAGCCACAGTATTATTAATTATACACACTTTTAGCTTTTTTTTTTTTTTTTTTTAAAGATTTTTTTTAAACGTTCTGAAACTCTTTTCAATTTTGATTTAAAGATAGAGAAGTATCGATCGTGCATCCGTTTTTTTTACATCGATAAAACTCGAGAAGGTAGAAATCAATGAGCTTTATAAATTCTCAAGCTTTATAAATGATGCCCAAAGTGATGTATCCTTGTGATATTATACTTGTATTGTATAACACACTTTTCCCATGTGTGTATTATATTTGTATTGCTGAATTGTACAGCGCTGCGTAAGTTTGTGGCGTTTTATAAATAAAATTATACATACATACATAAATGTATTGGAGGCATTTTTACTGTTTGATGCTGACCATGAAGGAAAAATGTAAACCCTGTCTATAAACTGACCTAATAGCTGATTGGTGCATTGTCCACTGCCCATCAGATATATCCAGATTTAATGCTCATTGGCCATCAGACATATTTTGATTCAGTGCCCAGTCCCGCTGAGTGGAAACAAGAGGTGGGTTCAGTGAGTGAGGTGGGTTCAGCTTTTGTCTTCCAGTCAGTGATTGGTTGGGCAGGTTTAATTTGAATGAAATGGGAATAAAGACCAGCCACAACAGCTATGGCTGCCTCAGTGCCTAAAGCTAATGGTGACCAAGACACAATTTCCCCAGATAACTGATTTTCATGACTTGTAACCCAACCCAGATCATGGCAAGTCATTAATGAATGATGTAATGGATTTATTAACTTGCTGCACATTATACCTATTGCCCAGACCCTCGTGTATAACTGTGAAACTATGAATGGACCTGGGTGGGCGCTGTATCAATGGGTTGATTCTGTTTAGCACAATTTCCTGCAAAATAATAAATTGTAAAGAGTCACACATAGACTTGGCTGGACTTGCACAGTGTGTGACATTAATAGTCTGGAGCTTTCTCAGACAGTTAGGAAATAGAGAATTACAACTGCCATTACTATTTTATATTTCTGTAATTCAGTAAGTACACAGTCAATGACAGACTATCTAGTCCTGCTTACTTCTCTGTCAATTGTTATTTTAATATCTGGCTTATGGGGTAAGGTAGCTTGTGAAACAGCTCCCTCTACTGGCAAATCACAGTTCTTATCTTAAAACTGAATAACCTGGAACAGAATGACATTTTAATTATTGGATGGAAATATAAGGGGGATGATCCACTAAAATGTGCTCATTTCTATCACATTTTTTATTAAGATATTAGTCATAGGGGGGGAATGGAATAAAATGTTCAGCACTAAGCAAACTCTCGAGAAAGTGTCAATATTAGGCATGTTATTTAAGTCAGAGAAACATACTGTGTTATGGTTTGGAGCAATACTCCACATGCCACCGTTTTTCTGGGTGTTAACAAATATATGCAATTCCAGCATTAGGAATTATTTTAGGAATTATTGGCACCATGCACTAAAATCTTCCTGTTTGGCGTTACTTTGATTGTAATAAGTAGCTCTCTTATGTTTTCATTTTTTGCATAAATTCTTGTACTAGTATGATTCATTTTAACCAAAAACTCATGTAAACACTATGGAACCTCTGCTATGGTAGCAATGTGCAAATTCATCCCTAGGCACCGAAGTTTATGGATGGGGCAATACTGGTCACTTAAAAGACATAGAATCCAACACTCACCATTATCTGTCACAAGGAAGCAGGAATAATAAGAGGCAACTTCTGATTGGCTTCATAGACCTCTGTAAAGTTCTGTCGATGAATTCTCTTGTGGGCTATTTATTAAGAGGTCTCTACTCACTGAAGTAATCTAAGAGAGGGATTTTCACCCACCACCCCTGGTAATTACCTCTCACTAGAATCTGCTGGAAGAATAGCAGAGCTCTACCAGTACTCTAAAATGGTATCTGACACACACTATAAGAGGGCCTCTACCAGTTTCACATGGAAATCTCAACTTCCCAGAAATTCTCAACAGGCCAAGGCATCTATCTCCAATCTGCACTCCTTCCAATAACTGATCAGGAACATATAGAACATGGCCATATGATATACTGTAACAGAATGGTTAAGTTATCTGCTAAACAGAGCTTACTATGATCCAGCATGCAGCCCCCACAGCTTTATTAAGATGGCTAATTGATTTTCTAAGCAGAAAATGTATGTATATACAGTATTTATTCATTTATATAGATACCTTGCATATATAAATATAAATATAGAGCTGATTTATTACGCAGCACTTTACAGAGGTTTGTTATTCACTTCAGCCTCTGTGGAGCTTTCAATAGCTTCCCTATTCAGTCACGCACACATAGACAGACATAGATGTATGTTTTTGGATTGTGGCAGGGCAGCAGTGCTAACCACTGAGCCACCGCATTGCCCTGCTTAGTCCTAAAACACAAATACCAGGTGACTATATGGTCTAAGCGTACCTTGTTCAATAACAGATAATTTCATAAACCCACACAGAAATGGAAAAAGTGTTGCACATTCCATCAGAGGACGATTATATCTTCTAGAAAAACACTGTACACAGTTGACCGTTTTAAACATCTATTTTTCAAACAGTCATTTACACATCTGACAAATGGTACTCTGAATAGAGAACCAACACCTCAATATTCTAATGAAAAAAAACAAGAAATCTTTACAAACAGGATTTTATAGAAAACCTGAGTTTGCGCATCCACAATTTAAAAAATAAAAATATAAAATAAGTCCATTTCTATTTAATACCTTAATTACTTCCAGTTTTGCTTTATGGCACTATACATGATACTATTGATTCCACAGTATGTGTAGTCTAAAGAGGTGATTCCCTCACCCTATACAGACAGCTTTTGGGAAAAGTTGTAGAATTATGGAAAGTTTCAAATCTGTGTAGTAGTTAAAAAACAAAGTTCTGATCAGGCACATCAGATTTATAAATAGTAAGTACTGGTTTTATTACCATGCAATGTGTTTTTATTAAGGGAAATAATAAATACAGTCTGCCAGAAGGAATGTCTTTGCTCGAGAACACTTGTCATTTTACTGCCAGGCTGATTTGTCAAACTTAACTCAATAATTGTATAGAGGTTCCATAGTTTGTCATTTCTGGTTGCCTTGTTTGGCACAGATGCAGCACTCTTTAGTTCTATTCTCAGTTAACTACCTTATCTTTTCAGGCATTGTTTTTGCTAATGATAAAGAATTATTAATTATTACTACTAATGTTGCTTCTTTTCTTTTTTTTTTTTTACAAAGTCAATTGCCAGTTAAGGATATGCTATTCTTTAGAGCCTATATATAATGCACAAGCAGAACCTCTCACCGTGTTAAAAAATTCAGGGTTTGTGCATTTAA
The DNA here is from genome assembly GCA_019650415.1 of Pipa parva. Lineage (NCBI taxonomy): Eukaryota > Metazoa > Chordata > Amphibia > Anura > Pipidae > Pipa > Pipa parva. The sequence continues at coordinate 13,926 of WMED01000312.1, forward strand.
GGGCTTCTTTAGGCCGATCACAGTTTTAAGGCACAAATTCATTTTTAATGATAAAGTCACTTTACATTTTTAAAAGCTGACAGAAATAAATGGCACTTTTATTTAGCGTAAATGCTGCATATAATGATGTATGTCTATTAATAACCTATTATAAACCATTCCTTAATTCCTCTGACCTGATCAAAATCGAAGGGACATCCGTTGTCCCTCATGAATACTCTAAGTCTAAGGCATAAATAAAAGCCAAGGGGGGTTATTCACTAAAGTCCGAATTGTTGCTTAAAGGTGTGAATTCACCAGTTAAAGACAGTCTCAATAGACTGCTACTGTCGCAGTCACGTCTTTATAATAATATTGTCGCAGTCACAACGGTTCTATGGAAATACTGTCGCAGTCACAACTTTACAATGGGAGAATTGCTGTGGGAAATCCGCTTTTTGAGAATTCGACAGTCGGACTTTAGAGAATAACCCTCTCAAGTCTCTGCATTTGATTAGAGCAGTTACATTTTAGTTCTTGCAGTTGAAATATGTTTTTTGACTTTGTGTTACCCACACAAGCTCTTTTCTGCTGTTTAGTCATGACTAATTTACTGATTCAGAATAAAGAAAAAAAAAACAAACAAACAAATATGTTTGGAATGAAATACATTTTGACTGAAACATCTGAAAATGGCAAAAGCAGCAGCCGTACAAAATATCAGCCCCTTTAACGCAGCTTTTAGAGAATAAGCATTTGTAGTTATAATATATAAAGTCCAGTAGAAAAGAAATGATTGCATAAATGTAGATGCTGGCAGGGCCGGAAAGACGTCCACAGAATAGGGGCACACACAATCTCCTTCAGAGGGTTGTCCTTAACATAAAGTAATCCCAGCAGCCCCTTCAGGGTCTGGAGTTGCACACGGAGCCCTTAGAAACACAGCAGAGATTGCACTTTGCCTCCATTTCTCAATACAAATGAGATTTTAAACCGTTCCCGAATTCTGAAACCAGTATCTCAGCAGCTCAAATAAAATAAATATTCCTCAGTATATTCAAAGTGTGAAGGCTGTCTATTGAGATTACAGTCGTCTCTCGTAAAACAGCAGATAAGCTTGTGAACTCAGCACTTTATTAACCGAGACTGCTTGAACCTGGCTGTCACTTATGTGGTACCATTGGCCATTTTCTGGGTCACTTGCAGAAACTGTAAAAAGAATGAAAATTAAAAAATAAAATAAAATCACAGTCAAAAGCAAGAATCCTGTAAATGGTGTATTGTACCTTCTGGAAAGCTTCCTTGAAGTACCAGGTCACAGAGCTGAGAATTTAGACTGCGCTGTTTGATGTAAGCAGTGTAGTGTCCAGATCTCATGGTGCCACTGTGCTCAATGACTCCGTATAAGGAATAGAGCAGTTTAGATTCTCCTGCAGGGATGTTCTGCAGGCGACAGAAGATCCGTTTTGTTATATACTTTTTTATAGCACGTTTCTAGCAATAAACTGTATAATGTCCCTCCAAGCAAGTAAATATAAATATTTTATTTTAAATTAAAAAAAAAAAAAAAAGGTCTGAAATGTCCTACTTGGAAACTTGAAGGTTTTGTTTAGAGACAACCGATTTGCTAAACGACTGCTGGGTCTCCAGGAAAAACTGCAAGTTCTCCTGGTAAGGATGGGCCAAGCTGGCTTCTCCCCTGCTTTATTCTGGGGGTTATTGACTAAAGTGAGAATTGGACTGTCTGAGTGTCTCAATTCCTTATTGACTAAACAGAGGATTCACATAGTAAAGTTGCGACCGAGACAATATTCCTATAGTAAAGTCGTGAATGCAACAGTAGCAATCTATTGTGTAGTATGCGACCGTCGTTAGCTGGCGAATTCGCCACATCGCAGATTTTGCTGAATACGGAGAAGTGGCAAATTCAGACATTTATGAGATAATTTGGACTTTAGTCAATAACCCCCTCTGTCTTACCCCTGTTCCTCCTTAACCCCTCCCAAATCCAGACCATAATGCTCCAATCCTCCCCATGCTTGTCTCATCATACAGGTACGTTTACAATGGGGTATTATGCTCAGCACATAATACGCTAGTGTGAGAAGAAAAAAAAGAAACATACGCCGAATGTATTTTTCTTTTGCATTTACTAGCGACAGTGTGAACGCTCCCTCTGCATTCACATCACTTACTGTTTGGGCGCAGTGCATAAAGTGCCGGCTAAAACGCAACACACAGCGTTCCAGACCCAGCGTATGCGCATCATACGCTAGTGTGTTCAGAACTAGCTGAGTCCTATCAGCTTGCATTGAGCTGTATTTATTTTTCACACTAGCGTATTATGCGCTGAGCATAATACGCTAGTGTCAACCTAGCCTTAACTCACCTACTTGGATGAATGCTAACATGCTTCTTAATGTGATACAATAATCTTTCCACAGACAAACAACTGCAAGTGTACAATATATTTATGACAAATAGGGGTTCTGTTATTATTCTCAAATTAGAATTTAAACACGTATGAAATATTTTATTAGGGAGATAGAAATCTCAGAAATTATCCTAATAGGAAAGGGAAGTTTGTAACATTCAGAAACTGGTGTACTAATAGTCATATCTTTATAAACACACATATTATAAATATATGGACGAAATGTATTAAAATCGCTAAAATTATCGAAATCGCGATATCACAGTTTTGTCGATATCGCGATATCAAATTTTTCCACCATTCTACCATTGAAATCAATGGTTCCTCTGAATTTCGATATCGTGATATCGACGTTATCGATATAGATAAAATTCCGATATTGCGACATTGGTAAAAAAAACGTTCTATATCGCGATTAGTGATTTTAATACATTTCGCCCATAGAGCGTTCATGAACAGACTGGGGGGAATTCACGATAGTGTGAAGTGAGGTGCGGAGTCCTCGCCTCACTTCGCACTGACTGATGCGCTCGCTTATGTCCACGTGCAGGACATCAGCGAGCGCATATCAGTCATTGCGAAGTGAGGCAAAGACTCCACACCTCACTTCGCACTATTGTGAATTCCCCCCCAAATGTTTATTATATCCCAAATATTCACAAAAAGTGATTGAAGATTTGAACAAATTTAACAGTGAACTTCTCAAATATTTATGTATTTATACAACTGGGTCCAATAATACTGTTAAAGATTGTGTAAACAGTATAATAAATAAATAGGCTGATCATGTAATGACCATCTAATTTTAAGTTGTGAAATGGGTTTGTACTTACCTTACATTTTATGGAGCAGAAGGGAGCCAAATCTAACACTTCAGGAAATTTAATATGTCTATTAATTTTCCGCAGATTAAATCCATTCTAAGAAAAGGAGAAAGGGATAATGCATTCTGTTTTTAAATCTGCTCAATAGCAAGAAAATATGTTATTGCTGTTGGATGACTCCAATGGTATCAATCTAACACTGTACTTGTAGATCAGGGGTCTCAAACTCGACTGGGTAAATTGGCTGCACATATAATAATTTGTAGTTGATGGGCCGCAATCCTTTAAATTTGATACACTGTGGCACCTACTGGGCAATCTAGCACCTCCTGGGACTTTGGGGGTATACTACTGGATTGCTGTTTTGTTTGATTGTTTTTCTAATATTTGAAGGACATCATGGAGGCTTATTCATGAAAGGCCAAATGTAAATTCACTTCCTCATATATTGGTATTCTGCAACGTGGCGATTTTGAGACTAATTTGAGATCTTACGATGGTTGTGGACTTACAGAGCTCTTGGCACCACCTTAACTGTGCATGCACAGGTAATTCACCTATTCAATCATCGAAGTGCATTTTGTCGCATTCATCAGATTGAAGTGGTGAATTAGGGGGCTAATAGCAGGGTTCCTGCTCTCCAACAGACTATGCTGCACTACACAAGAGACAGCTACTGACGCAGTCATTTCTTCACAACGGGAATCCTCTGTTTAGTAAATAAGGAGTAAAGAAAAGGAGTATAGCAACCCAAAGTGAGTCACTTTGACAGTCAAATTCTCTCTTTGGTGAATAAGCCCCATCATGAGCGCCCACTATTTATTCTTTTTCTGGTTGTTAATAAGATGTAGATATAAAGCAGGCAGTAGACAGGTAGGCAATTTCTCATATCTCCTAGCACCCACACAATTAGGAGGTGCCTTGTACCCCAGTTCCAGTGTCGCAACCCTAAAAACTGTTAGATCACTTGTATTGATGCAGGGTATAGAAAAACAAACCAAACACGAGTAGTGTTAAGCACATACTTACTACTTACTCTTATCCTCTGGCTCAGGAAACACGTTTCCCCATTTCATTTTACACTGGTTTCAATACAGACCCGAAAGTTTGGATGTGTCTGAAATCTGTTCTGAGTATTATTTTAAATGAACCAAAACAACTGTATATGTTGCAGACAGATTCCAGTAAGTCTAAAAAGTAGTTTGCTCCATTCACACTGTGCTAAAAAATTTTTTTTTAGTAAAACTCAACCAACACCTGCTGCATTTATAAGGATTTTTATTAAAAAAAAAAACGTACCTGTTGAAATCGCTTCAAATGAAGAGTAAGAATGGGAGGGGGTACAGATACCAGCATTTGCTTTTTAGCATTGGTATAGATGAACTTCTTTTCTCCTAAAGATAAAGGAAAAAAAAGTGAGCACAAACAGGTATTACCTCCCTCTCTCAGAGCTCCTAAACAACTTGACTCACTAGATACATTTTTCAAAGACATCAAGACAGCAGTGTAATCTATTCCTGACCAGTGGGAGCGCTGTCCTACAGAAGGCTATGGAGGATGCTATAATTAAACAGGGTTGTTTCCTTTGTTTTTAGAAATTCATACTTGTAGAAAAGGAATTTCTCATGTGTATATTCTACCTTTAAATTGCACCATATATTCTACTACCTAGTTTCATTTATAAACTCCACAATGAATTATCTTGAGTGTTATGAGACCAATAGCAAAATCTATTATCGCACACTGCGCATCCACCTGTAAGATTAGGCTTGAGATTCATAAAACTGATTTAATTAACTTTTCAAACTGAAAATTAAACATGTGCAAAGTAAAATTAGATTCAGTCCCTTTCTATCCTTTGCACATTCCAGGTCTAGTCTACACAAACAATTAATTAATAGTAGACAAGACTGAGTTTCTGTGGATGCATCATATCTCTTTACTACTGTATTTTCAGGCAGTAATTGCAACGGGGGTAATTCAGGAAAGTGCGAACTAACCTTGTGATCTCAGCTCGCCAAGACGGGTACGCGCTCGCTGCTCTCCTGCACGCGGAGATCAGCAAACGCTTTAAAAGGTACTTCGGCTCAGCGAGGCGATTCGAGAAGTCGCGTGGTGAGCCGGAGTGCAGCAGAGCAGGGAGCGTGTACCCGTCTCGGCGAGCTGATGAAAAGCATCGCAAGGTAAGTTCGCACCTTCCTGTGCATGTGACCCGCTGCATCTCCTATTTAAAGCACTGGTTCTTGTTTGGTTGGTTTTAACACTGGGACATAAATGATAATTTGTGTATTTAACTCCGTGACAAATGTGTTATTTCCTCAGGTTTCTACATGATATTTTTAGGATTAAGAATACCTGAACTCTGGCTATCATCCAGTCTATATAAACCTATGAATTTTTCAAAGCAGATTTTAATTCTAAAGTAGGTTATTTCCAACAGAAGGAACTGACTTGCTACCTTCAGCACTTCAACTGTTGCAGTTCTACAATTCTCAGCATCTCTCCCACCAGTGGAATTGCTGGGGGTATATTTGCAGTTGTAGTTATGTGACATAGGGGAGTTTCATAGGCTGGCCTTCTTTATTCTAGATTTCTTTCAATTCATAAAGATAAGTGGGGCTACCACTTCTGCCAGACATTGAGGGGGTTATTCACTAAGGTGCAAATTTGACTGTTGAATTCGCAAACAGCGGATTTCCATATAGCAAATCCGCTACAATTTCCCCATTGTAAAGTCGCAACAATTTTTTAATGTTAAGATTGCAACAATTTTACCATAATAAAGTCGCAACTGCGACAAAATTCTCATTATAAAGACGCGACTGCGACAAAATTCTCATTATAAAGACGCGACTGCGACAGTAGCAGCCTTTTTGTGACTGCCTTTATCTGGTGAATTCACACCTATACGCAAAAATTCATACTTTAGTGAATAACACCCTGAATTTTTAAAGTTATAGTTGTTGAAAGCATTTACTTTTGGTGCCAGCATTGGCACCAATTTCTCACATAATTTTTTTTTTTTTTTTTATAATTGACAAGAGAATGCTGCACCAGTTAGAAATTTCTAGAACAAACAACACACTGCTGTCTGAAACGCAATGACTTTTGAAGGAAGTAGGCTTTAATTAGCAGCCTAAAGTATCCAGCAGAGCAGGCATGTAAACCTGTGGCCCTAAGCTGTCTAAGGATAGTAGAAATTGTAGTGGGACACAGTTCTGACATGAACTTTTACTACCAATTCTAGTACCATCTGAATGGAAGCTATACAAAGCATGTCTCTTTGTTTGGCTCCATGTTGCCAATGATATGCCATTACCTTTATTATTGTTTTGAAGCCTGCTGGCCCATTTCCGAGTGCAGGTGTTACAAAGTAGTTGATTATTGGCAGACAATCTCTCTTTGTGGGTAAATTGGAAAAGACAGCTCAAAACTGAGCATCCATCTATAGGTGGATCCTTCCTTTCAGACAGTGTGCAAAATGCAGTTTTGGGGTCTTCATTTACCACTTCATAGACCTGAGGAGGGCGCTGTTCAGTATCACTGAGTATTTCAATATCTATCTCAGCTGGTTCCAAGTCAGCACTCATCTTGAGTCTATTTAAACTATTTGTCAGTTCATCTTCAATACTAGGACTGGAGTCATCTGCCAAGTCATTACATGTCTCCGCCTGATCAGCATCATTCATATGGATTATATTAGAACTTCCACCCTCCATAGTATCTTCTTCCTGGATTTCTCTCTCATTTTCTTCATTTGGATCTGTGTTTCTCTCCACAGTTTCATTAACTTGGATATCGTTTCCACCATGTTCCATATCTGTGCCATTCCCAGTATTTTCTATTTTACTATCCAGGTACTCCGGAGTTTGATTCTCAGTGGTGTTAACATCTGTATTTTCTGAACTCCCTTCCAAAGTCTCAGTTTCCAGATCATTCGAATCTATTTTATTTGCAGGAGAACCATCAGCCGAACCCTCGTCCTGCTTTGCTTTATCCTCTAACTTGTGAGGGATTTCCTCCTCCTCTTCACCATCGTAATCCTCTTGCTTGGTGAGGTCAGTAAACATTACAGTCTTATCCTGGATTTTCTGCTGTCTACGTTGACTCTATGAAGATTAAAAAAAAAAGGAAAAGAAATGTGTAGATATCTGCACCAGCTATTCTGCATCCAGCCATTCACTATTTTCTAATACAGGAGGAAATATTATGATGGGAGGGGGAGGGGGAATTCACGATAGTGCGAAGTGAGGCGAAGGATACGGACCTCACTTCGCTCTATGGTGAATTCCCCCCGAGATCTTTACAAAGCATATTGTGCTATTGGCCGTGTAAATTGCTGTGTACTGCTCAAGGACCACTAAATGCTGAGGCAATAGGATATTTAAATATTTTCCAAAGTCATCACTGGCATCTGAACCTTTGACTCATCACAGTTAAAACATTTAAACATCAAGAAAAACTGAAGGAAACTATCAGTATAGGCTAAACATTTCACAAGGGATGAAATGATTTTAACATATGAAGCTTCTTAAAATCTTTTTAATTTAATTACTTTGTTGACATTTTATCATATTTATGATCCTTACCAAAAGTTTTAGGGCTATAATCAAAATTTTAAAAATCAAATGTTGGATCTGTTTCTTCTTACTAGCAGATTAGTGGAGATTTGCAGCCTAGTCCATAAATGATCAATACAAAATTTGTTTGTTTTTTTTTATTAAAGCCGTGAACCCCCATCTAGAAATTTAAGTCAGCCGGGCTCGGAAAAATCTCCGACATCATACTTGTAATAATGTGATATTTGAAGTTGAAATCCTGATTTGTATTGTTTTGCGTTTGCTCTTGTTTAATGCTGGCTGTAACCATCCTTTATATAGGAATAATTGTCGTGTCAATTAAAATGGCAGTTTACCATTTCTGGTGTTACTGGTCCAAACACATAGACAAATTCACTCAGTAACAGATGTGCTGCATATATCTGCACCTGAAACGGGTGGTCTTTTCTTAAATTACTGGAAAGTGAAACTTTGCTTAGATGTCATCTTTAGACAGAGCACATGCTTTTGAATGCTACTGAAAAATCCAGGTCTGGATGTGTAATCAGCCATAGGGTCCTAAATAAATCTTTCGCACTTCTCCTCAGTTCTGAGGATTACAACTTTTGCACGAGGAAAAGGTTTATGATATATGTTGCTACACAAGGCTAACCCACATGACTAACCTTGGCTTGCTTTTTTGCTTGCTTCTTTGCTTTTTTCTGAAGGTGTTTGCTTGTTCCAGAAGATAAGTCACTCCTTTCTTTAACATAGCGGTCATCATTTTCATCTTCTTCTTTCCTCTCTTCAATGTAGGATGATTTTGGTTTAGAATTTTTTTTTTCAACCTGAAAAATATCAATTTATTTTCCTCAGTAACTGACTTAAGATGCAGGCTTGTAAGTTCCACAAAAACTCAATAAATGAACAGGTTGTCATCCACACTAGTTTTTTTTTGTTTTTTTTTTGGTAATGGACAAAATTCATGAAGGTGTTTTATCTAAATACAATGGCGTTAAACAAAGTAAGGGGGAGGGAGATCTGTTATTGTGTCCATCTGTAAATTCTGAACTACAGCTCCAGACAAATCTTTACACGACATTTTATTCAAGCCAGGATAAACAAGATTACAATGGAAACAACATCTAATTGAATCGATTGCCCAGGACAGTAAACTATAGGGAAGCTAGAGAAATGCAAGTGGTTGTAAATCTAATGTAGACTAATTTAAAGGGACATTAAAGCCTGCACAAAAAGGAGTTGTTTATTGCTCACCTAGTATTAAGTACAAGTGCTTGAAATTAAACATTTAGGTTTACTGATTTTGCAGAATAATCCTGGCATTCAAAGAAAAAACAAGCACTTACAGAAGAGGTTTTCAGAAAACCTAGCCCCTCCTTCTTAGCCAAAGGCTTCGCTTACTAACTGAGCATGCTCCCCCCTCCTGAAATTAATTAAAGTTCACTTTCACTTGTTTAAAGGATCCTAGTGTACAGCATCTCTGAGAGTCTGAAAAGCTGGACAAAAACAGCTTAAAGCGGCTCAGAGTCAAAAGCTGATTAATAATGTAAATGTTGCACACAAGTAAAGCCTGCACAGGGGTAACAGGAGGAGGGGCTAGGATTATCTAATATCTTCTGCTCCAAGTGCTTGTTTTTTCTTCTGTTGTTATGATTATTCTACAAAATCGGTAACCCTAAAGCTGTCATTTTAACACTTGTTTTACTTAATACTATGTGGCTATATGAAATGCGTAGGAGTTTTAGTGATTTTACTTTAATATTTATTTTTGTTTTACTTTACTATTGATTGTGCGCTTTTATTTGCTGTACTATTAATAAATTTAAACCTTCACTCGTAGGCGAGTTTTTGGAGAATCTATCCCAGCAACGGACCCGAGTGTGCCATACAGTAGAACCCGTGTGAATCCAGCACCGGACAGTGGTTGGGATTACACCTGAGTAATCCAATGTGCTAAACCAAAGGAAGAATAAGTGAGTAGATTTACATTTTACTTTATTGGTCAAAAGGTGACCTGCACCATCTGTTCCTTTTATTTTATACCCAGAGGAAGCGCAGCACTCCCACATACCTATAGAGTATGTGGCTGATAAACAGGCTTTAGTGTCCCTTTAAAATAATAAACCAAATTCAGAATACAGTCTAAATAGTAACTTACTCGCAGCAACAACAGAGTAAAGGGATCTGGGAAAGTAAGTTGGCTGTCTATTAAAGCAGTGGGGGAAGTAAATCAAATACTAGGCTGTATAAGAAGGTGAATTATTGATAGCAAACAACAACAGTTCCTATATGCACATAAGCTGGAGTGGATGAAACAAGTTTTCTTTTCTGCCTTTGAATTCTGTGTTTCTATGTTTGCAATAGAATATGCTGCAAATTGGGAAAATTACTCAGTGCACAAAACAAGGTTTTCACAAAACATTACAGAAATCCCGGTAATACATGCTGCAGTGAATTCCCCAGTTTCACTGTACGAACTCACAACAGGGGGCTGATGGCGGGGGGCTCCAGCTTGGAATAAGGAAGCTCAAAAGACAAAGAACATATACACATCAAGCAGCAATATGGTCTAGGAATATTCACACATAGAAAGGGATGTAAACAACAATTATTGTCGTGTTGCCAATTTTAATATGTTAACAACATAATATGTTGACAACAGCAGTGACCAAAATGTGACAAGTTTGTGATCTTTCTTTTTAATCAAGTCCATGAGAATCATGGGAAAAATGAAGTCACTTCACTTCTGCAAATTTGCACGCTACAATTCTGCTAGCGTTCGACTGGCTAGGCCTGACTATGCTTCAAATAAGCTCTGTCACTGTTCGCTTCCTCACCAAATGGATCCCTTGTTTAGTGAAGGCATAAAATATACTATATGCAGTATTACAAAATACAATTTAGCAAGTAATAGTATGGACTTACTAAATCATCCAATACGGGAAGAGACAGGTCAAGGAAAGGTTCATGGACCAACGAAATCTAAAGTAAGAAAAATTACATTTCATGGGTTTGAAAACAGCATTGCAAAAGTAAAAAAAAGATGCTCTTCCACCACACCTGTCAGTTAGTTGCAGTTCTGTCTCATGCAGTAAAATGCCCTGAGCTACATATGATCCAAGCCACTCATCCCACTCTGGGGCTGTATATATATTTAATTATATCCTTACCCAAATTCCTCTGTTTTATCGAAAGCCCCTACTTACATCCCCAGGCATATTTTAATCACACCCACTAGTCTCTATAACATAGACCAGACCTGGACATTGTATGGCCCGCAGGTCACATCTGGCCCTCCAACCATGCGAAAACAAGGGGGGCCTGACCAACTGCCATAGACGTCTGCAAGCTAGGCACACCACTCCGGCCACCTAAAACCACCCAAACCTTTCACGTGGCCTCATGTGAAAAATAACTGCCCACCCATGACATAGACACATAGACATAGACCTCTAAAACCTGAAATTTACAACAGGGTTTCTTTTGACATTTGTTGTAGGAATTACCAATCATGTCCACATACTGGCATAAATAAATATTATAGCCATCAATACAGCTTTCCCATGTATAATTACACCTAAACAGGTTTCCCTTGGAATTCTGAATAAAGATGTCACACATCATCACTCTAGAAATTTTTACTGAACTCTATTATTTTATGAAAAGAAAACCTTTAGCAATGCGCTGGCTGAGACTCACCCCTCCTCCTGATCAGTGGATCCAACTAACAGAGTAAGAGGAATAAGGGGAGGTTTCTTTTTATTCTGAGGGGGGGTCCAGACATATCTACTCTAACATAATATATCTAATAAAACATTGTTTCTTCGACCACACTGTATGTAACAAAGCAAACTATGTCCAGAGGCATATTACACATTTACCTATAGACTTCCATGGCCATAGGTTTTGACCATGGCCATGCATGGTCTTAGACTTCTACTCTATTATGGTGCATTTGTACTGCACAGTGCGATATCAGTTAACGTACCGTCTGGCATTCTTCACACATGACCGTGCTAGTTAGCTCTCCCCCAAACAAAGAATCCACAAAGTTTGGTATCACTCTTCGTTTTTCTAACTCTGATAAAGAAAGAAAAAAGAAATTACATACTGTGTTTCTCTGAAAATAAGACAGTGTCTTATATTAATTTTTGCTCCTAAAGATGCACTAGGTCTTATTTTTAGGGGATGTCTTATTTTTGGGCCATGGTACTGGTACGGGATATTTCTCATACTTTACTGCAGCTAGGTCTTATTTTTGGGCCGTGGTACTGGTACGGTATATTTCCCATACTTTACTGCAGCTAGGGATTATTTTCAGTGGAGGCCTTATATTTCTAAGCTTGGAAAAAATTGCACTAGGTCTTATTTTTGGGGGAACAGGGTACTCATAGCAAAGCATTGTACATGGTCTTTATTTACTTTGACGGCATGAGCATATCCATAATTTTTATTGATATTCGTCACAGAAAATTTGATAAAAACAGTGTTAGGATACACAAAGAAAAAAAAAAAAAGAATACTAAAGGTCGCACCATGTAAAGGACTCTAAGGAGATAACTTTGCTGGGCAGTATTCATTTTGACCCTATATTTATCATGGGAACACAAACTTTGTATGTGTATGCATATTTTAATATGCTGAACAGAACATTACTTTAATAATATACAGACATGAGAAAAGTGCTCAACATCGTACATGTCTACTAAAAAGGGTTAGAAAAATATATTAATGTTTGCTGAATAAGTCCTGTGCGGAAAAGCTAGAGCCTATAAAAGAGATGTGATGTAATGCATCTTGTTTTCATTCAGTGACTTATTAAACATGTGTCTCACCTTTAACTTTCTTTTTCACTTCCTCTTCATCTGCAGTGTCATGTAGCGTCTTGGATACCGCCATGCTTATTCTCTAATAATTAAACATAATAAATATGCTTAATCTGGTTTGTCAACAATATCAAAATGGTGGACCTGCAAACTGGAATTAATGAAAACTCCCAGTATACTTAGTCAGCAACGGATGTCATAAAAATGCAATGACTGAAGTGTTCGTAGATCATTCCTAATTCCTCATGTTTGACAAATGGTTCATGTTATATAGCATTAATAGCACAGTTAAAAAGTCAAGCTCAACCTCTGTAAAACTATCCGTCATGTTGATGTAGAGGAAAGAGTAAAGACTGAAGCAGCCCAATTGCCAGTTCAGCCATAATGAGGATTAAAGATTCAATTTAATGTACTAATCTCACACATATATTCACCTAATTATAACTAGAAAATGCCCTTTTCTTGATAGAAAACATGCATCTTACACATTTTTAAACTAAATCAAAGAGTGACTTATCTCCTCCCCTTCCTCTACTGGTGACCAGGAATCCATTATTGAATGACTAAAAAGTCTCCTAATAAATCACATTTGTTCATGTAGCCTACATTCCAGCAACACAATAAACCCACAGTCTTTCCCTTCCAAGCCATCTACTTGATTATTTCTGCTTCTTCTGCATGCATAACAACCTTTGTAGCAATTCAGCTCTACAGTGGTCTCACTGAAAAAAATCCTTTCCTCAGACGCCTGCACTAAAATCCCATTTTTCTGTTTAAATTAGTTTTCGTGCTATTACGTAACCAGTGGCAGCTGCATGAAGTCAAAGAATACAGTCACATTATGTTGCTCATTTCTCTGCTAAATGGTTTATACTGACCCAGGGTCGCTCCCCACTGACTTTAATGAAGATTAACATAAATAGGTCTCACAGCACAATCACTGCCTTAAGGCACGTTTATGCATTTTTGGTTGATTTGTGACATACTGATTGCCATCTCTGGGGAGAGGTTTGCATGAATTAGCTGTGGCACTTTCTGCTGTGAATAAATACATAATGGGCCCTTAAACAACAAAATAAGGATTATTATATTAATGTGATTTTTTTTTCCACAGCCAACCGTCAGCATTTAATAGCCTTACCTTAATTTCCTCCCCTCTCATGCCGTCTAACAGGTAACGGAGCAGTTCTTGGCTATCTTGTTGCTGGTAGCCTTTGAATCGTATAGCTCTGGAAGGAAACACAAATTGCTATCTTAAAAAAAATAAACACTGAATGAGATGCAATAATAAATATACCGAATGATTATATTCTGTTTAGCGAATGTTACAGTATAGGGGTCTTTTTGTTCACAGTTTCATGTGTGTTCCTGTTGATTTAATTAGCTCCCTGTCCCATTTTCCATATTGGTGGTTAGCCTATAAGCAAATCCACTACTACAGAGTGGAGAACATACAGATTGTTGCAGTAGGACAGACACTGAGAATTCTTCTTCTTCACCCACACCAGTTGAGAAGGGACTGACAGGAACCCCAAGACTTGCCCCACACCAAGAGGATGCTTTCCTGAATGCTCTCTTAAGCCTTTATTGCAGAGTTGGGAATGGAGTCTCTTCTGCAAGTCCAGAGAACGCAAGGAATGTGTGCATGGCTGGCTTGCCCACCCGCAAGGACCTCTACCCCTGTGTTCCATATGGTCTTTCTCTACGCACAATACTGTGATTATCGGGCTATCACTAGAACCAGTGTTAGAACTATTCCTGAGAAGGCACAGCTTATTGTGCAATAGTCACTAAAGGATGTAAAAGTCTTTATACAGTAACAGAATTTAAAGGGAAAATATGCATCCTATAATTTCGCTTTAGTCTTCTGTATAAACATTCAGTGAAATTAGTTGGCTAGGATTATTAACAGAGAGTCTTATTTATTTACATATTTGTAATTAATAATGTAGAAGAGCTGTTCCTCTTCTAAGGACACTGAAGCAAAAAAAAAAAAAAAAAGAATCACCCAATGATCCCATTAAATCCTTGCCCTCTAGTTGCCACCAAGAATTTCAAGAAACTCTCCCTGGGGGTTATTTACTAAAGTCCGAACTGTTGCGTATAGGTGTGAATTCGCCAGCTAAATATTGTAAGCTCTACGGGGCAGGGACCTCCAACCTCTTGTGTCACTGCAATCTAGCACTTAAAGTGATGTATCCTTGTGATATTTTACTTGCACGGTTTAATGCACTTTTCCCATGTCTGTATTGTACAGCGCTGCGTAAATTTGTGGTGCTTTATAAATAAAATTATACATACATAAATACATACATACAGTACACAGAAAGGGGTTTATATATATTTTTATGATGTGGGACAGAGATGTTGCTGGTACAAGGACTCTTACAGCAGTTATATAAGCAGGACAGATCATTTGTATCTTTTTAGGGTAGTCAGTCAGTATACCTGTGAAATAAAGAACCAGGCTGCATTACCTATACCCTAGCAAGCCCACAGGCCAGAACAGCAGGCATTCCACAAGGGATGTTGCATAAGTACTAGTAGTAAAAGCTCTTAGTATCAGATCATCCAAGATGATGTCATTCCTAGACTAGACAAGTAGTTCAAATTACATGAAAATATATGACAAATATATGGAGAATAAATGGGTCAGCAGAGCTGCATGTGATTACAATAAGAATAGGGAGCTGTGGATTAAGGGGAACTAGTCAGATTACATCTTTACATATACAGTACTATATCTTAGTGAGAAGTGTTTCTCCCCAGTTGCTGTTTCAAGTGATGCAGAATGATTGATTAGGCAGCATTAATAAACTCCTGCACCAGGAAATGTGTGTGTGAGACATGTACTGGCCAGTTTTCCATGAAAAGGTTCCCTCCACAGGACATTTTTGCCCTACTTACTACTTAGCACACGTGCACAAGTTAGCTTTCCCTTTTTAATCTCCTGCATTCCAAGCTTAATTTATGTGACCGAAAGGTCAGCACCCTGCTTAACCAATAGCAGTCAGGCAGCTTTTTCTTCTCATGTCACCTGACTTGCAGAACAGAAAGAGGAGGGGGAGTGGGGTGAGGAAAATGTCAGCTCTCAGGGAAACTAATTAAGGGAAGTAATATGCAAGTATTATTTCTTCACTACATTTTTTTTTAACTATTTGTGTCAGCAATTGGCTTAGTATAAAGGAGTTTTATGTGTATATGTGCAGTTATATCAGCAATATAGTGTCCCTTTAATGATGCCTTGCATGGTATATATGTGCTAGGGATAGATTACTATCTCTGCATTTTCATAAACTGCACTGCAAAAATACTTATCGCCTCTAGGGCCTAAGGAGAAAACAAGTTTACACACGCACAATATAAATGTAAGAACAACTGGCAGTTTGAAGGAAGCAGAGTTCTTTAGCCCTGTGTTAACATTATATTTCTTCCATATACTCACTTTTTACAGACCTGAGAAAAGAGCTCCTTTGGGGTAACAACTCCTTTCCTTGTTTCTTGCATTTCAGTCAAGAATTGCCACATTGCTAGGGTTAATGGTCCAGGCTGCTGCTCCACAGTTATCTGCAGATGTGCCTGAAAACAAGAATATCGTAACTAAACCTAAGAATATCTAACAAATAAAGTGTGGCCTTCTAATTACGTGGTGGCGTGACAGAACCATTACAGTTCCATGTCTATTAATAGAAAGAATCTTGTTTATTATTGGAGAGTCCATGAGATAACGATACAAATATCATTTTTCAGTTAATTCAAATGTACAAATTCTTAAATAATTGTTTTGTACAGTCGTAACAAAAATGTCCCATAAACATTTACTCAATGTACAATCTAAATTTCCAAAATATTTAGTAACATTTTATAGAGTTGATGATACTTAATATACAAGATACATTTAGTTTCCTTTTGATGAGCTTTCTGGGGCAAGTCGTGTGTATTGTCTCGAGATCCATTAAAAACAACAGCAATGGGTGGGTGCTATATAAATATAGAAACATACATGCAAGTATGGTGTAGGAATAACTGGCATGCCAAACTCATCCTGAACAGCCCAGCCTTGAAAAGCTATTTCAAAAATAGCTATTTGTCCATCTATTTGCCCCTATTCAATACATATCCTTTTGCAATGTAAATTATCTACCGATTTTTTTAACAATTTTGCAATTTGCAGCCACATTATTGCAGAAGCCCCTCTTTTTACCCATTACATTTTTAGCTGATCAGTGTGCAATGACATGCCTGGAAGACTGGTTATTCAGAATTCTAAACTAGTTCAGTAATCTTCCCGGCTTAAAGAGTCCAAACTGAACTGCTGAAGAGGAAGTAGGCGAGAGATAGAAAAGAGCTTCAGTAATAAACTGGCTATGAATTGAAAAGGATGGAAACTGGTAAATAATATGTACTGCAAAAAAAGCATATAGTTAGCATTGCCAAATAGACAGGCAAATAACTGATGGTGAATAAATTGTGCTTTACATCAGTGATATCAAATCTGGCGCGTAATGCCAAATGTCTACTACAGCTGGCCCACTGGTAGACAAAACATGCACAGCTAATACTATAAATCCCAGAATGCTCTGCTGGTGTGTCATTCAGAACCCACATTCACCTCCCTCCTCTGTTGACATTAATTAACAACCTCATGTTATCAGTCACATGGAGAGCCCCCCCCCCGAAAAATGGCTAAACGAAAGGTGGAAAACAGAAGCTTTGTAGAAAAGTGGGAAGCAGAATATCTGTTCACTAATGTAAAGGACAAATCCTTTATATCGTTATATCTGATGAAAAGAAAAACACGTTCTCAATTGTAGACATTTTTTAAGTGAATATCAAGGTTGGCCACGACTTTAGCCTAGTTTTTAGCTTTGGCCCACTGGGTATTTGAGTTGACACCCTTGCTTTAAGTGCCTAAGAGTAGGGAGGACAACTTACAGGAGATGAAGAATCAGGCAGTTGAACAGGAACAGTTTTCCCAATTGTTTTCACCTCGTTCAGAAGTTCTCTTAGTGCAGGGGTATGTGATAAGTTCTGTATAGGACATGAAATTACAAAAACATAATGGAAATGTGAAGGGAAGATATCTAGAGAAAAAATATTTGGAGATACCTTTTTTTATTGGACTAACAGACTTTTTAAATAAACAAGCTTTCGAGAGGTCTGTCCTCCCTTTGTCAGGTTATAAACAGTACTAAGTACAGGCAAGAAATGTATTCTACTGCGATAACAGACTATAGAAAATATATAAGTATATTTATATATAAATAAACTTGTCATGAGGGGGGTTGGTGGTGGAATTCTTTGGTACAGAGAATCTCATGGTTTAAAAGTAAACATAAATAACTGCATAAGTTTCCATAATATAAAAGGTATGATAGAGAGATTGAGAAACAGGTAAAAAAACATATTCATATAAACAAGTTATTGCAGCATAAAGCAATCAGGTGTCATAAATACTGCTAGGAATAGATTGAAGCTGGGTGTTGGAATTTGGTGTTACAGAGACAATAACAGCAAAGCACACAGGGAAAAATACATACTTTAACATTATATAAAGTTATGATAGTGGGACAGAAATCAAAGATCTACATTGAGTCCTGTATATTTGGTATTAAAATGCATCATTATATACTGTATATAACAAAAGCAAAAAAGTTGGCACGCACTCCTGGGTCTAGAAATTAGTTGAAACAAACAAAAATGTCTTTTTTGCCTCTGAACGGCTGTGATCAAGGCCCAAGAGGGGGGGGGCTGGCACATGAGCTGTATACTTTTTACATTCATACATGTTTTTAACCATGAATTAATACATTTTTGTTTGTTTTAACTAATTTCTAGACCCAGGAGCGTGTGCCAACTTTTTTGCTTTTGTTTGTTTGTTTTGGGACAGCACCTGGGCATATAATTGTTTAAGGAGGTGTGCTTGGATATTTTGAGATATATATATATATAATGTCATAATGACCAACCACAAAGGAAATAATGTATACTGAATTTATTCAGTATATGCAATATTTTATCTTTGATGAGCAGAAGAAGTATCAGAATTGGTCTCTAGTTTAATCACATAAGATAATACTCGGTTGACTACATGTCTACTGCCGTTGACAAAAGCAGAAATGTGAGGTTATAAAATAAAAAGATGATCTTAAAAAGAAAAAAAAAAATATTTCCCAAACCAGACTTGACATATAAAAAACATATTGCTTTCTAGTTTCTATAAAGGTTTTGCATGGATCTGCTGTTATATGGGCTTTTGAAAGTCAGTTATTTTCAGATGAACTTCCATGTTTGCTTGTGGGGTTTGACTAACAATACTAAAAATGTTTATGAAAAATAATATTATTCAGGAATGTTTTTTATGATAAGAAAATATGTCCAGTCTTTGGCATGATAACAGCACTCCTGAGTTAAAGCTGACCCATGCAGTTTTTTTTCATAAACAAAAACAAAATGTTTATATAGAAGCAGCCATTTTGATACAGTATTTTTTGCTGCTAAACTCAAGGGAAAGAAAGATATGAAGCTTCTGGTCTAAACTAGATAGTTCTTCAAGGGAAGCATTGACTGGTAAACATCCAAGGGTTGATTTGATATTAGTTATTAGTTTAAGCTCTCCCACTGTTAATTTTGCCAAATCACTGCCTTTAATTTATAAACTTATATACTTCCTGGATGGCTGGTAATTAAAGGCAAAGAGTATCAGTTTATAGCAACCAACTTTTAAATAGCAGACGTAAATAATACACAGCAGGTGCAGTGTATAGGTTTAGTAAACCAGTTTACCTATTGAGCCATTTGCTTCTCTGAAACTTACTCTTTCTTGCTCACAGTAAAAGGGAGGATCTGGTCATCAAAGTGGGTTTTTTTTTTTGGTAACTCACAGAAGCCATGGTCAATAATTTATAATTTTATCATACTGATGGATGAGACGTTCCTTCTCCTGCTGGCACACAGAGATCAACTGAGGTGTGAGAACTAAACAGACTTTCCGGATTGAGCCACTTTTTTTAATTTGTTCATCAATGATTTATAAAAACACAACTTATAGGGACATGTTCAACAGATCTTGGTGAAGAGACACCACAGGGGTCAGTATAGTATCAATATAAATATTTACTCTAATATTGCCGACAGCCGACAGCATTCTCACCTGCAACACGGAATTGAAAAAGCATGTGTTCCCCAAATTACTCAGTCCTTTCACAGTAGGGCTATTACTGGAATTATTTCCAATGGATTTGTCCTCTTTATTTGACACGTTGGTCTCTTCCACCTGATGCTGAATCTTAATGTTATTTTCCAGCAAGTTTTCACTTTTAACATCTTGATCCAGTACTATGAAAATTCAAAAACAATTCAAACATTTTAACGCACCAAAAAGTGTCTAGTGGCTTCTGTCACTGTTCTGTATTAAGGAAATGAGTTTACATGAACTAAATCATGCAGGGAATACTGTATTTAAAAAAATAATTAATTACCTCATCAGGACATTTCTACCACCAATCAGCAACACCATTTTTTAATAAATAAAATCATATTTGCATCAGTCAGATCGAAAACTTTCTAAACAGGTTTCTCAAAATGGATTATGTGATCACTTCAATTCAACCCCATTTCTCTCCAGTTGTACACAAAATGAGTTTCCCAATGAAATAATGGTTTTACTATTGCTGGGTTGATGAATAGAAAACATGTACAGATTGGAATTCAATAATAAATTTCTCTATTTTAGCACATCACAAAAATATTCAAATAGGTTGTAAAAATAAAAATGTTGAAAAAAAAAAAATAAATAAAATAAGACAACTGGATAACATCCTTGAATACTGTGTTCTAACTAAAATGCACCTGTTATAGTAGTGCTCGGTTCTCAATAAAAGTAAAACAGTACCAGACTCCACTACTGTTTTTCTTTCATTTATAACTTAGTGCTATTAACAGTATGACAATTATGACAACTGCCTAGCACAGAACATGTCAATCACTTTAGTGAATCCTAGCAACTAGAATGCAGTTTAAACAAGAACAAAAATTACGTTTATTTTTGGAATATCTGTTTCTCATACCTGAATTGACATTTTTGACTATTTTCTTTGACTTTTTTTGGATGAACTCCACCAGCTGACCTAACCGACTGGAACGGTTATAGGGAACTTCACTGTCACATAAATAGCACCTATCAGGAAGAAGCATTGAAACACATAACTGAAAAGGAGTGTAAACTACAACAAAAGAATCCTTTCTACATCAGGGCCTATAAGGAAAAATCATCAGGCAGAACATACCAGGCATTCCACAGGTCAACGCTTAGCACCAGGCAATGTGGTTCCGATCTTGGCTTATTGTAATGATTCAGTGCATGCTGGGATACAGAATTTCTGCCACATCCCTTAAACAAACAAAGATTATTAGCTTCCTAACAATGACCAATGATTAAGAGAAACACTAATTGCTATAAACATTTTACCCGATGGCCACATTTTAAACACAGCCAGATGGAAGGGTCTTCCACTAACTCATCCTCTGAGTTATTCTCCCCCTTGTTTTCCAGCTGGCAATCCTGACACACTGTCCAATCCACATTCACCAGGGCTCTTTTAACAGTACCTTCCTCGAGTCCTTTCCGGAGATGCTTGCACACAGGCTCTGAAATTAAAAAAAAAAAAAACGCATTCACATGGATTCTGCTGATCACTGTACAAAGAGTGAGCCTGTGGGTAGCAGACGCTGCACATACCTGAATCAAAAGAATCCTGAACAGGGAGGTTTTTACCCCTCTTCTTTACCATAGCGACTCTCACGTTTAATCCTAAAAAATTTTTTTAAAAATTATCAGTTGTACACAAGGGGAAGTTCAGGCAAATCCTCATCACAAGTAAAGTAATCCCTATTTTTTCTAAGTAATTAAACCGGCTGTATTACTTTTCTCTGTACTTGGAATATCCATTGCTAGCTATGCCAGTCAATCAGCTTGAAGAGGCTTCAGGATGTAAGCTGATGATGTCAGTACACTCCTGTTCACCCCCTATAGATAAAGGGGGTAATTCAGGAAAGATCAAAGTGCCCTTGAGAAGCTTCTCATCACTTTGCCGAGACGGGTACGAGCTCCCTGGTCTCCTGCAAGCGGAGATCAGCGAACACTTTATAGGTACTGCGGCGAGGCGACTCAAGTGGTCGCAAGGTAAGCCAAAGTACCTTTAAAGCGTTCGCTGATCTCCGAGTGCAGGAGACCAGGGAGCGCGTACCCGACTCGGCGAAGTGATGAGAAGCTTGGCAAGGGTACTTCGATCTTTCCTGAATTACCCCCATAGACTCTTTTGAGTGGCAGTATCCCATTGGAACAGCAGTATAGGAGACATACAGGCACTTTCAAAACTAGAGTGACTCACTAAAAACACATCAATATTTTTTTCTGGTATAAATGAGTGTGCAGTTCTACACAGCGCTGCATGCCACAGACACAAATAGAAAGCTCACTTTTTTCTTTAACACAATCTCTCTGCATTTATTTACAGTTTGCACGAATAAATATTTGCTTGTGTTTTCATGTTCTTTCTCCATTTCAAAAAAATATAAATTATTCACACAATTTAAATGGGTAGTGTGGGGAATGTGTAAAAAAAACATTAACTGATAAAAAGCCCCTCAACCCCCCAAAAAATGCATATTTTCCTACTCAAATCTACATGCAGGCAGAGCTCTTTACACGTTGCTTGCTTTCTCCAAATTATGGGCACTGCTTTTACTTTAGAGAAGGAAATAACCTTGCTTATCACTGATTGGCTACTTTTCCCAGTACGTACATTGCAGCAATACCTCCTATATATAGTGCCCCGGGCAGTGCGATGGCTCAGTGGTTAGCACAGCTGGGTTCTGGACTTCATCTGCATGGAGTTTGTATGTTCTCACCACACTTGCCTGGGTTTAATTCCACAATCCAAAAACATACATCTGTGTGTTTCTGGATAGGGAAACTAGATTGTAAGCTCCACGGGGCAGGAATTGAAGTGAAAGAGAAACCTCTGTAAATCACTGAGTAATATAGTAGTGTCATATAAATGAATAAATACAATACAGTGCAACAGTACCTCTTATATATATAGTTACCAGCACAGTGCAGCAATTCCCCTATATTGTGCCCCACAATGTGCAGCAGCCCACAAAATGCATTATTTCCACCATAAACTGCCCAATAAAACAGTTTTCTCTACACATTACAGCAGTCCCCCAAACATCCAACTGTTCTACAGATATACATGTATATATATATATATATATATATATATATATATATATATATATATAGACACACAAGCACACACTTTTGTGATTATGTAAAATAATACAAAGTACAATAGCCTCCCACCCTACAATCATCGCATCATGTAACATAAACAATTTATTTTTTTTTTAATCATAGAAAAACAAACTATGCAAAAAAAAAAAAAATGTATTCATGGCACCAAGAATTGTGTAACATGCAGAGATTTGTAGCACACACAAACACACAAACTTCTCATTTCTATAGGTTTCAACAATTCAATGAAAAAGACTGTTTTATAAATACCTGCAGTGTTTAATGTATCAGAAGCAGAAGCTTTACAATGACTTGATCTTGGTCTGCAACTTTGTCTCTGAAAGAACTGCCACTTGGCTAAACTATAATCACAGCACAGAGAGAAAGGAAGTCAGCTGACATCATCTGCTGCTGACTTCCTGAAGCCAATTCCGCCATGTTGGAAGAGGTTATCCCATAGAGGCTGATTGGCAGCACTGTACCCTGTATCACAGCCTGTGTGCTCATGCAGTCATTGACTACATGCTCTGTATACAGCTACCAAACAAGGTAAAGTAGCACTTTCATTTTTTTTTTCATGCTTTATTATCCCAGAAACAATTTATATATATATATATATATATATGTTTTTTTTAATTTACTTTTGCTTATTTTCACTACTTGAGGGTGAGGATTTTTCAATATACTTGTTCTCTCTTTATCCATAACTTCCCCTTTAAAAGCCACT
>WMED01000313.1:3454-35104 GCA_019650415.1 Pipa parva
TTGGTGGAGGAGTTTTACTTATCCCCCGGCAGAGTTCGATAGCCCGTGCTGCTGCTGCCGCTGCCAGCAGCACATTAGAGGAGAAGGAACCCGGAAGCATTGATCACATGCACTTCTGGGATCCTATTGACTCCTGTGACCGATTTTGCCAGATCCAGTGCTCCACTGGCAAAAAAAACACCTGGTGGAGCACAGGACTGGGGGGCCGCAAACTAGCATCCTGAGGGCCGCAAATGGCCCGCGGGCTGCGAGTTTGAGACCCCTGCTTTACATGGTATGGGTGTACCGGATGTTAACCCGGTACTGGCTATATAAGTCTGTTTTAGAGATGCACAGATTCACTATGATTAAGCGCCTCCAGGCTCGAAATGTGTAGGTGCTTGCATCTGTCTTTTATTCCTCCAGGTTTTACTGAATGACTAAATAAAGAAAATTTGTTTTACCTACTTTTGGAGTGCCGAAGAGTATGTATTTGCTGTTTCAAGGTATTTCAGGTCCTCTTCTCTTCTGAACACCGGATTATTTACAAGCTTCATAAAGAGATTGAGCAGTCTTTATTTTTTGTACTTACAGCCTAATGAACTGTCACTTTATGCTACTGCACTTGTTGCCCTCCTATCTGCTTATGTAAGTCTTCCTCCTACTTAGATTGTAAGCTCTATGGAGCAGACACCTCTATCCTCTTGTTTCAAACATGGCCTGGCACTTAGAGTGATGTATTTTCTTGATTATATGCAATTACTTCACTTTCTCTTTTCTGTTTTATAACTGTATTGTTGGATTGTATAGCACTGCGTAACTTTGTGGTGCTTTATAAATAAAAATATACATAAGGGGTCTCAGCACTGTTTCTTTGTATTTGGTATCTGAATTACCGACTGTCAGTGAGCTACTGACAACAAACAATGAACAGTGGCTTCCGGGAAAAGCAGCTGGGGGATTTGCAGTGAAAGACAACGTGCTGCTTAGTCATTTGTAGCGGGTTTTTTTTTTAAAAAAGGACAATAACACAAAAAAGTGCCTCAAATGTATTTTTAGATACTATATCAGTGCTTCCAAAAATTCTAAACTGTATCTCTAAAGTATATATATTTAGCTATTTATCTTTAAAAATGGAGCTTTTGGGCACACTTCTTGTATATACTTAACGTAAAGCATCATATAAAACAATGGGATCGGGGTGGGGGAGAGAAGATCTGTTTGACAAAAATACAAAGTTTCCTGCTTCACCCTCCTCACTTTAATTGGTCACAGATGCTGGATTCCTTGGGCATTGTGGCCAATGCCTCCATCACAGGATTCCATCAAGTAAACCAAAGTTAAATCCAAAGATAACGCAGGGTGAGGCCTTTTGCTTATTTGATGGAGGTATTTTTAACAACATGGCTACTAATCCCTAAATATAAAACAATAACATTCACAAATTTAACTTCAAAGACAACATTTTCCCCCTGTATTTGAATAACTGCCATGTCAATCCATTTTTTTTTTTTGTGGTTTTACTAAGGTGGGAAGAACTTATAAACCTGAGGCGTCATTTGTTTACTTACTGTATTTGTCAGTCACAAAAGACAAAATGAAAACCACTTCTCTTGGCTGTAGCGGGTCCTGTAATTTCTCCTTAGTATCTGTAAACGGTTTTTCTGTGAAATAATATTTTCTCTCTTTGGTTGACCTGTCCTGTTCCTTTCTACACAAGGATATGCTCCACCAATGACCATCCTTAGCACCATCAGAGAGAAGCCAATTACTGTACAGACACTGGCCAGCTATGTTTGAGACACCCCACTAGCCATTAAATTTAAATAAGTCCAAAATTAGTGAAATGTCTGTAGCCTGTGGGATGGGTTGATAAGGTCACACCACCCTATTGTAGTGAAAATATCAAGCAATGGATATCCCCACATCCCGGTCCCACATCAATTGCTTGATATTTTCACTATATATATATAAATAAACAGACTCTTTTTTTATGTAAATGCTGCTTCAAAGCATGTTCCACTCTTGTAATAAATAAGAACTTTGCCCACTTTGGGACCAGTTACCTGAGAAACAGAAAAAATTCCCATGGTAGTTATTTTTGCATAGTACTAAAATTTTGAAATTGAATTGCTGATTTGTATTATTTTAATTTTGTGTCTTTTCCTTCCAGTTATCTTTTAACTGTTAAGTATACAACCCACCGCCTAGGTTCTTATGGAACTTTAAATAACACCCATTAATATAGTGCCCCAGAGAGCCCAATTTGACTGCAAAGAGCAGAGAGATAGACATCACAAAACCAATATAAAATTGTAAAGTACTGCATAGGAATAATTGCCAGGCCAATCCAAACAGCAGTTGTCTTTTTATGGTGTTACTGGTCCATTAATTGCATAAAAAAGCACATCCTGGCAATAGCTCAAGTGAAGCTAATCTAACACGGGGGCACCCAAGGTGTATCAATACAATGCTGACCACACTCAATAGGCCATTGCAATTTCCTAGCTGGCAATTGTATAACTTTCAGATGAATTGGCTAACATGATATAACTTATGTCTATGAATTGACAAGCAGAGAATAATAAAACCATTGTTTTGAATCCACTTTGCCCTGCTGAGATCTCCAAGGCTATGTTCAGTAGCACTCACCTGCTGACTCGAGAAATTGCTAATGGCTTTGTACTGGAAATGGTGCGCTCCAAATAGTACAGCACATTGCCACCTTTTTATGGGAACCCTAATATCATTTGCTTGAGAAAAATAATTAACTGCATGGACACTATTGGGAGAAATTTATAAAATTCGTAATTTTTACCGATCGATTGGAATTTGCATTCAGGTGATCGGAATTCCGATCGGGCTATTGGAATTTAATTTCAGACGATCGTTTCGCCTTTAATAAATTTTGCCCAATATTATGTTTCAGAACATGATTTATTTTCCAATTTGTGCTTCTGGATATAGAGGGGGGGAATTCACTATTCAGCGAAGTGAGCTCCGAAGCCTTCGGCTCACTTCGCAAATAGTATTATGCGCATGCTGATGTCCTGCACGCGGATATCAGCATGTGCATTAAAGGAATTCCCGTCTCTGGGAGACCAAAAGAGTTGCCTCGCCAAGACGGGAATCCCTTTATTGCGCTCGCTGATGTCCGCGTGCAGGACATCAGCGAGCACATAATACCATTTGCAAAGTGAGCTGAAGGCTTTGGAGCTCACTTCGCTGAATGATGAATTCCCCCCAGAATACTTAGTTAGGAATTTGATGATGATAAACACATTTGAATGAACTCACTAACACATACAGTGCATGAGATGAGGTTCAGAGTTCATGGGATTGTGAATTTACAATACTCTATAAATAGTATCAAAGTGGACTGACACACGGCGATAATGAATGCAACTTAGCCAATATCATTCCCTTAGCAGATATGCCCCTTGCCACATAAATGACTACATACAGTTTAGCTGACGTTTGGTATTTTCTGCCCTCCTTGGTTATATACAATATAAATATGAATGTTTTATATGAGGAACAAGTGACTCTGCTTCTGTCTTCAGGTTAATTATAACAAACATATGTCATGTTAAATTTCCCTCTAGCGATCACCTTTGGTCAGTGTAATATGTGTTTTAAGAGTGTCACCATGGAATCAGTCAGGTGACCAAGGTTTTATAGAAGCCATCATTACACACGGAGAGATTCATACCAGTCAAAAGAGAGATTAGTGACCCACCTAAAATCTAACCTACCCGTATCCCTGGACCCATATCAGTTTGCCTACCGTAGAAATAGATCCACCGAGGATGCCATCGCTCTGTCCCTACACGAAGCCCTATCACACCTTGAGAGCAAAGACGCATATCTCAGGATGTTGTTAATAGATTTCAGTTCTGATTTCAACACTGTCACGCCATCCAACTTGATTCCAAAGCTGGATCTCCTCGGAATAGCTACACCTCTGCAAAACTGGATCCTCAACTTCCTGACAAACCGTTGTCAGACTGTTGGGATGAATAATTCCCTTTCTTCCACCATCAATCTGAACACAGGTCTGCCTCAAGGATGTGTATTAAGTCCCTTTCTCTACTCCCTTTTTACCCACGACTGTACCCATAAACAGAATACAAACCTCATAATCAAGTTTGCCGACGATACTACGTTACTGGGCCTCATAAAAGGAAATGATGAGTCAGCCTGCTTGATGGAAATACAAAACCTGATATCCTGGTGTGATCAGAACTCACTGTTACTAAATGCAAAAAGACCAAAGAGATGATAGAGGATTTCAGAAGGGGAAGTGAACAACACGTCTACTCCCCAGTTCACGTTCATGGGAACATAGTAGAACAAGTGAACAGCTTCAAGTTCCTTGGTGTACATCTATCAAATAACCTATCCTGGTCCCTCATCTCTTCGAGGTCTATCCAAAAAGCCCAACAGCGACTTTATTTCCTCAGAATCCCCTGTAAAGCCCAAGTAAATACTAGAATTTTGACCAACTTCTATCGATGCACCATTGAGAGTGTCCTCACATATTGTCTAACAGCATGGTACGGGAACTGCTGTGCCAAAGACCGCAAAGCACTACAAAGGGTCGTAAAAACAGCCCAACAGATCAATGGCACAGAATTGATCCCCATCAATTCAATTGCAAGTGTTGAATAGACAGAACTTGGAACATTATCCTTGACTGTTCTCATCCTAACCAGGACTTGTTCTGTCTCCTTCCTTCTGGCAGACATTTTAGATGCCTCAAATCCCGTATGAGTAGGTTTAGAAACAGTTTCTTCCCAGAGGCAGTTGTCGCCATAAACAACTCTTACCCCCCTAAGCCTATATAAATACTATGTATTATTTATATTATTATATCATATTGTATTATATCATGATATAATCATTATGTTTTATCTTTTCTCTGTGATGCAACACCTATGAACCTGGTTTATCTTTGCTCTGTGATGCAATATCTATGACCCTGTGTATCCTATTGTAAATGCTGTAAATATGCTTTTCGCTGGTGTATACTTGTACACTCCCAGTGCCAATAAATCTATCTATATAGAAGCCGAAGAAAGAATGATTCAAGAGAGGTCATGTGACAAGCACCCCAAGGGGATTTCATGTGTCCTGTTTCCCCCGAAAATAAGACCTAGTGTAATTTTTTCCAAACTTAGAAATATAAGGCCTCCCCTGAAAATAAGACCTAGCTGCAATAAAGTACAATCAATATACAGTACCGTGTCCTCTGAAAGCAAGACCTAGCTGCAGTAAAGTAGGAGAAATGTACCGTACTGGTACAGTGTTTCCCGGAAAATAAGACCTAGCTGCAGTAAAGTAGGAGAAATATACCGTACCAGTACAGTGTCCCCTGAAAAAAAGACCTAGCTGCAGTAAAGTACAATCAATATACCATACTGGTAAAGTGTTTCCCTAAAAATTAGACCTAGTGCATCTTTAGGAACAAAAATTAATATAAGACCCTGCCTTATTTTTGGGGTAATTTTCAGGAAGTCTGAGATGAGCAAGGGAGATGCTTCTGGAGAAAGGAATATGACTAACTATAAAATGTTATCATTTCTAAGAGAGATTGCAGTGGGAATGGAATTATCAATATAAATGGGTTTTGACTGTACCTTAAAGTTTACAGTACCTAAACATTGATGATATCAAGGGTTTGCTGTAATACAGTAGAAAGCAGCAGTTTATACAAATGTGAAAAATTGATATTTTCTTCTGCTAATTTGTGTGTTACCCTCCTGGTACCAAATGAAAGTAAATAAATGTCCATTCTGTTAGTAATCACGCAGCAAAGCATTGTAATACTACAGTACAAGCTCTGCTTATTCTTGTTTAAATGATGGGAAACTTCTAGATATACAAGTGTTCCCACAAGCATGTACATATACTATATTTTGAATTGCGTATTGCTCATACAGTACAGATAACTTTTCTTCTCTACAGACAGACGACAGGTTTTCTGTTTCTACGGGGATTTTATCCTGAAAGATAAATACAGTCAAGTGTTTGATTAGGTAGCAATATTGTAGGAAATTAGATTTAAATATGAATTAATTTCAGAACATTAAAACAGTCCATACAAGGACAGAATGGCAGATCAAAGGACTAAATGATATTCTAGAATATTGCCAACATTTGGGGAAGGGTCTCTGTCTGTGATTACACGAGTGCTAAACTCTAATGGTCACTCTGTCTGCTGTCAATATTAAAGGGAAAATGACAATAAAGTCTGACTGTCTAAGATTTAGATTAACAGCATAGTGCTATTAGTGCTGTGACCGGTATGGATCTGCTCTGCTATCAGATTTCCTTTAAATTGATTAACATCAGCCAAACCTGCATTATGCTGGCAGCAAGTGAAGAGACCTTAAAGTGTACCTGTCACCTCAAAACTCTAATAATTTCATTCATTTACAGCATAACAAGAGGTATTTAATACCACTGCTAGCTGCCACACATTCAATGGCTGAAAGCAAAGATAAGTGTAAAAAAAAAGGGTAGGGATTGGACCTAACAAGAAGTAAGATGAAGGAACACACCATCCTGGTCAACACTCTGGGGTTATTCACTAAGGTGCTAATTCGACTGTCGAATTCACACACAGCGGATTCCCATAGTAAATCCGCAACAATTTCCCTATTGTAAAGTCATGACAATTTTTTAAGGTTAAAATTGTGACAATATTCTCATTATAAAGACGCGACTGTGACAATATTCTCATTATAAAGAATCGACTGTGACAGAAGCAGCCTATTGCGACTGTCTTTCTCTGGCGAATTCGCACCTATATGCAACAATTTGAACTTTAGTGAATAACCCCCACAGAGTCTCCAATCTTCCTATATGCCTGAACGTGTAGAGTCAAGCGTGTGCGTGGTCTTTTGGTCCCCAACCAGGAAGTCAAGAGTTTCATGGTGCAGTTTTTCATTTCCCTAAACCAGTGGTCAGCAAAGTGCAGCTCTTTAGCTGCGTTGTTGTGGAGCACATTGCCAAAGCCACACCCAAGCCCCACCTATGACCACCGGTGGCTCTTCTGATTGGCTGTCGGTGGTCATGTGGTCAGGAGAGGGCATGCCTCGCTCTTCCAGCAGCTAACAAGATAGTTGTCGCCACTGGAGGAGGGAATGAAATGGCTCCCTCCGCAAACAACTTTGCAGACCCCTGCCCTACACCAAATCATGGATAGACCGCCGCAGTCTTTTCCATTCTTTGCCTGGAACCAAGAACAAGACTCGAGTTGGTAGTAGAGTATGTTCCATCTGCAACATGTGACCTAGTCAATGGAGTCTTGAGAGTTGAATCTGTTGCGACATGGAAAATTCTCCAAAATCCTGACCCAAGACACGCTGTCTCACTGAGTGTTGCTAATACAATTACTCAATTTTACCCTGACTAAACTACAAAAGGCTACTATGGTCAAATACTTCTATCTATTGAGAGTTTCTCATACGCATTGTCCATGTTTCCCACCAGTATAAGAGGCTCAAATGGACAGTTGCATTGTAAACGTGACCCTTGACCTGAAGGGACACATCTTTTTTGTGCCATAGGTGCCTTAAAACTGCATAGGCGACCCTAGCTTTGAGTATGCACAAACTTATCTCATTCTCCATTGAGCCATTATTTGAGATGTTGCTTCCCAAATACCATATTTTCCGGCGTATAAGACAATCCCCAACTTTTCCAGTTAAAATATAGAATTTGGGATATACTTGCCAGATAAGACTACCCCAATTCCAACGTAAATCCTGCTTGGATTGGACAGCTCTCCCTGCCTGCCCAGCCCTCCCTGTCTCCAAGATTATCAGAGCACCATCACACTGTGCTATCCCTACAAGCCCCTTCCCACACTGTGCTGCCCCCACAAGCTCTTTCCCACACTGTGATTCCCCCACATACTCCCCTCCTCCTCCCTTCTTACTACCCTCTCCTTACCCAGCTCCTCTGTTGCCGGCTATCTGTGCTGTAGAGCTGAGCGCTACAGCACAGAGAGCCGGCTATAGCGATTCCAGTACTAATCAGTGCTGGGGTGAGGAATCGCTATAGCACAGACAGCCGGCAGCTTTGCCAGCTGTCTGTACTATAGCGCTGAGCGCTATAGACATTCCTCTCCTCAGCACTGATTAAGCTTCCTGTCGCTCACAGGAAGTTTAATCAGTGCTGGGGAGAGCTCCTCCGTTGCCGGCAGCTCAGCGCTACAGCACAGACAGCCAGCAAAGGAGGAGGTAAGGAGAGGGACAGCCGGCGTATAAGATGACCCCCAACTTTTGAGATGATTTTCGGGGGTGAAAAAGTCATCTTATACGCTGGTAAATACAGTAGGTGAAGCTGTCTACGATAGCTAGCTGGATTCCAGCTAAAGATAGAGAAGGTGGATATGAAGGCCAGTCCTGCGAAAGTATTTTGCATTTTGATGGAGCAAAACACATCCCGTAAGAGAGGACAGCTTTTTAGAGTCTGTCCAACGTAGCCTGAGCACTTTCAGTGGTTTTGAAAAGGGAAACTATGTCGTCTGTGTATTCCAAGTCGCAGATTCGTCCACCGGGTACCAAATTGACTCCTGTATTGTGTAGTCTATCAAGGGTAGACATAATTATTTCATCCATGACAAAATTAAATAGAAATGGGGAAGCTGGACACTCTTAAACACCACTACTAGTTTAGAAGGTATCAGACAGTTGCCCGTATTCCCTCACTCAGTTGATGGTGTTTGATTACAAGGTTAATTAACTTAACTTAAAAAAACACTAAGGAGGAAAGTGCAAAACATATGGCACTAATAGTGCCTTATCATAAGCATATAAGATGAGATAGGTGCCAGACAAAGTGTCAATAGAAATTTTTGTGCTGTAAGTGTAATATCAGAAAATGTAGCACCACGGGTCTAGTGCAATAATCTGCTCACCAGACAACAAAGGAAGCCAAGCCTTAAGTAATCAATGATGTAATGGACTCCGCGGTAGTGGAATGGATCCTAGTTCCAAAACAGGACTCTCTCACATCTCAGACATCCAAACTATGAATAGAAAAGCTTCCATAGCATAATATTGTTTTTATTGAAATGATAAAACGTACATAATATATAATATACTCACAAGCGAACACTTGTATTCACGCTTATAAAATAGCTTGTTGTCATCTCAGTGCACCAATGAAAAAGTTATCCAAAAAAGGAGAGAAAAAGAAATGAACATGGAAAAGCCTATAATGCCTAGCCACAAATAGAAAGAGGGGGTGCATCTAGCAGTCCAAAGCCCAAATCAAAGTGAGTGGCTGAAAGTGCGGCAGATAATCAATCTCAACGCTTTTCGCTAAAATAGCTTCATCAGGAGAAAAAAAAATTATTATTTTTTGGATTTGTCACAATTGAAGTTTAGAAGCGCACTTCAGATTGAGGAAGCTGCAATCAACAATTTATTTGTCACCATTTGGACTTTCATTTCGAGACTATTTTTTTGGTTTATTATTACACACATTTTATGTACACAGTGTGACTTACTATACACACATTTTATGTACACAGTGTGACCATTCACAGCGCCGCTTCATATTTGTTTGTTTGCTTTCAAGTAATGAACTTAACTGGCATTCCTTTTCGCAATAAGGTTTGGAGTAACCATATGCAGTCAACTGAATCGAGTGACTGTCTGTATTTTTCTTGAAGGTGCCACCAGTGTATGTAGTAACTGAGCAAAGTGCACATTTTGCAGTGCTGATTAAGAATTAATTTAAATGCACTTTGCATCTGGTTAACAAGTCAGGGCAGCAGAATGTGGATTTTGTATGTGTTTATTTATAATGAGATGGCAACTCTGGCATAGTTCCGAGATTATTTTTATACAGGTGTCTGTTTATGCATTGGAATAATGAAGTCCGCAACTGATTAAAGCAAGTGCAAAGCAATGGAAACAAAAAATTAGCTTCAAAGATAACATGTAGGTGTATAAATACCATAACTATCAGTTTTTATTTGTGTAACTGGTCCTTTAACTGCTGCACAAAGTAGGTAATTCTGATTGTGATGCGTTTCATTTTTAAATATCCGATCATCATGTTACATATACTGGGCGTTAAATTAAATCTCCCGTCTCATTAGGTCAGAGAGTTGAATGTTACACCATTGCATTTTGTTTGAGGACCTGTTCTGCAATCTTTTCCAGTCTGACCCTGTATTATCAGTAATAGCCTGACATTACTGTCATGTGCAAAGGTCTGTTAATAACGCCTCATCATATGTTAACCCAAGTATGGCTTAGTTACTGTTCAGCTGTATGCTTGTATCTCCTCTTTGAAGTAGTTTTTCAAGGTTCTTGTTTATATAACTTTAAATTTATACATTATGGTGTCGTTTCTTAAGGGAGAAAACATTTGGTTGTTTAACACTTTGTATAAAATTATTTATTAGGATTGCCACCTCATCCCTTTAAAGCCAAACACACAAAAAAACACACATGCTGCAGTATTAAAGAAACGGTTTAGTCATCAACAGTTATTTGCGTGTCATTTTGTTGGAATTATTGTTTTCCTTTCCAGTATATATTGGCTACTAATTTAATTATTTTCAAAGTACAGTCAGTTTCCTAGTGCAGCACTCTCTTATTAGCTTCCTTTTTATTAGCTGAGTTTGGACCCTTAAGCCAACCTTTGACTGAAAGAGTCTGTGGTGAATTTATATCCATTTTATACATTCACAACAGCCGCAGACTTCCAGAACTCTTTCCATTACTTTGTATGCACATGTATACGTGACTTAACTATTCATCAAGCTTCAGACTATGTCGAAGTAGTGAAGTCTTCAGGGCCGTACTTGTGTCCATTTCACTTGTTTGACTTTTCCAGATGAAAGTGACAAATTAAAGGGTTGATGGCAGGGCTCCTGTTTAGTGTAACGCGACTATTCATCTTAAATGTGACAATAAAGACTGTGATCAAGCGACAGCGTAAACTAAGGATAGGGTGACATAGAATGGAACATAATATTCACCTAATAAAGTTAGCAAGATATAAATTCTCTGTATTGCAAAAATATATATATTTATTTAAAAGTGGCAATGACAGTGGCAAACAACCATTGGAAAGTGGATTGTTCCTTTAACACAGTTTCATTCTGCAGCATTGCTTCTAAAGTGATCCCAATCTCAACAGAACCACAATAGATGGATTTATACATGTGTGGTTTTAAAGGGGTGAGGTGGAAACTCTAAAATTATCTAGAATTTCAGGGACTATCTGGACAAATTGCTTTGCATGGTGAGAGTTCTAAAATGTGACCTCCCTTTGCTCCCCCATCCCCGTTCATTAAGGTGGTTCCCTGGGCTATGTCTTTCACTATTCTCCCCCCTGCTTGCATATTACACAAGGAGTGGGCAATTAATTTTAACATGGGGCCATATGAGAAACTGGAATGGTGTTAAAGGGTCAGAGTAATATACTTAACTTGCCGGCACCTATGGCAACTGGCCATCATCTTATTTGGAAAAATTTTTATGTGTAACCCCCTTTAACTAAATCAGAATAGTTAGGCTTCTGCTTTCCATCCTTTATTAAAGAAGAACTAAAGCTAAAAAAAAATTTAAAAAAAAAAGACATATTAAATACACACCTCATCGTAAGATGAATAAATTGCAGTCACAGCTTGAACTGTGCTATATTTTCACTGCACCGAGGCAGACTTCTCACCGCACTTCACACAAACAAGATTTGACCTGAAGCTCCACCCACTTGTCACATCAGCGGTCCACAAGGCAAAAGGGGAGCGTTCTCATTGGCCCCTCAGTGAACATGATTATGTTTGAAGCCTTTCTTCAACATCTGTGAGATGGCAATGCTTATCATTCTCTTTCTTACCAAAAGTATGGCATCTATTGCCTCCCAAAAACATATACAACCATTACAGATGCTGCCACTGCTCATCCTAGAAAACATTGTTGTAGAGTCGTTAATGAATCCTTTACTGACCTTATGTTACAGAAAGAAGTAGTCACCTCGCCCATTTAAACCCAAACACACAGAAAATGCATAAACTGAAGTACTGATCCAGTGACTGCTTAAAAACAGCTGAAGTCTGCAGCATGAATCAGAAGTAACCATCATGGCATGTGGATTTTATGTATATATGGTTTAAAGAGAAAAGGTGAGAGTAGATGCTTTAAAGGGATTTGACAGATGTTCGGACTTGTAATAATCTACCTTATGCATAGGGCAGGACAGAGATGTGTATTGCATCCTGATGCTCTCCTCTGGGGTAAAGGGTCTGTGCTTTTGGCAGTCTTTGGGGTAGAGTGGTTGTACCCTCCTTTTCCACCTCTAAAGACGCCCATGTTTTACTCTCCATCTTTTTAAATGGAAATACATAGTAAACTCCCCTATGCTGCAGGCTTCTGCACTAATGTGCTGTGATACATTGGACAAACTAATGAGTTAGTGAACAAAATGTTCCGTTTATACAAAGAAAATGCAAATGGTTCTACAATACCAATATCTACAACACACTAACAATCAATTCCAAGCTGTGAGACAGCGTAGGGTGTGTTTTTAGCAACAGGCAAAAAAGAGGTCTACTATCAGCACTGGATAATATAAAACACATCAATGGAAACTGATGGTACAATGACTATGCAGTAAGAACTGGCACATTAATCCAGATAGGAAATATATTATTTTTGGTGTTACTCTATACAGCTGCATCTATTTCTAAAAACTGTATATGTAACAAGAAAAAAAAAATGTTTAAAAACAGAGGGTTTCTTAATCTCTGCTTAAAAAGCAATACAAAAACAGCCAATCAGTGGGCAGTGCACAGGCGACATCACTAATGATGTCACCAGTGTCCAGCCCATCCAAAACTAGTAACTGATGGGTTGGTGACATCACTGCCAGGGAAAAAGGTGTTGTCCCTCTACTCCCACCCCCCCCCCCGGAAACTTGAAAAGTATGCATTAGCCCCTATAGTTCTCTCTTTCAACCATTTATTTCATAAAAGCAATGACTTTTATACTTTTATATTTCAATATTCAAAAAGATCTTGTACTGCAGCCTTAGGTAGGGAAGCCAAAAAATGGTACATTTGCATTAGGCCCTGAATTTTGTTGAGCCAGCCCAGACTGACTTCCATTACTTCCATTAATTAATACTAATTCATTTGTCCTGAAATCAGCGCAAAGGAAACCAAAGCCTTTGTTTTACTGAATTTAACTTATTGAGTCAAAGGGGCTAATGAGTAACTATTTATAGGGTTACTCTGGCTTGTAATTGGCGGACCCAGTAAATATGTAACAGACTAAGTATGTCTCCTAAATCCCACTTATGTTAATCCAGTCTCAATAGGGTCAAGTAAATTCAGGTGCTGAAACGCAAAAAGTGTTTTAAATAACAGGCAAGGATTAGGTGAAAAATGAATGTTTTTGTGAAGAAAGGTTTGTAGTAATGACTCTCAAAAAAAACTTTTTAAATTCTAAAATCTTGAAATATTATTGTTGTCATTATTAGAGGTAGGTTTTACCTTGCAAAGAGGGCTAGATTTATGACAAAGTGCACACAATTTATACCCTGTTTGACATCAAGAAACATCTGTTAAAAATAAACAACTGTGGGGTATGCTATACCCTTTGATTAATGAATTATTTTATATTTGATGTTTACATATGTATTATCCAACTTTCTTCTTGAGACGAATTTCCCCTACTTATTGTTCACGGATGTTTTTAGATATTCTGCCCCCTGGGCAAAACTTGCTCTCCAAAAATTTGGACAGTTTGGAGCTTTTTATTTGCTAATAATGGGCATGTTTGAGTTTCATGAGATTAAAAAAAATACATAGATTTAAAGCTGCATTAGAGGAAAGGTAATGAATGACCCAATTACAACTTGTAATAATAAAAATACACTACTACTTATCTATAAACATAACATTTTGTGAGCATGGGTGACACACAATATCAACCCAGGAGAGCGCACATTATATGTGAAACACATGTATATACTCTACATCAGTGGTGGCAAACCTAGGGCACACATGCCATCGCCGCTGCCACCGCTGGTATTTCTGACTCCCCCAGTGAGCAAGCAGCCTTTCAGTGCAAGTTACAGACCTGAGCTGACTGTTTTCAGGTCGGATCCACAGCCTACACCGAAAGACCGCTCGCTTGCTGGGGAACGCTCCTACCCTGATGCAGGTATGATGATGTCAATCATCAGCACCTGCACTTCAGGGGAATGAGCTGGCAAGTGACATTGCCTTTTCGGCACTCTGTGCCACCACAGCTCTACACCATACAGAATGTATTGGGCTAGGGTAAATCATTCATATTGTTTGCAATATGACTGTCCGCACGAATACTTTGAGACAAGATTAAAGGGCAACATAAGGCAATGGAATATAAGGGGGTGAATCGGTTGCATTAATACAAAGTAGTGATAGAATTGCCTTAAGCAGCATATCTTAACTGCAGTACCAGTGATGACATGTTTCCATTCACTGAACAGGAATAACAGATCGTGGAGACAAACTCAGCACTCCATAATGAGTATTTCCACAATGAATGCTAAAATGTATACATTATACTGGCACACGGTATGGGGCCACTGCTACACTGTATTGGGTGAATATGGGGTCACTGCTGCACTGTATTGGGTGAATATGGGGCCTCTGCTGCACTGTATTGGGTGAATATGGGGTCACTGCTGCACTGTATTGGGTGAATATGGGGCCTCTGCTGCACTGCATTGGGTGTATATGGGGCCTCTGCTGCACTGTATTTGGGGCTATATATTGGACCACTGCTGTGCTGCACTGGAGGTATTATATAGAAACGACTGCTGCACCGCATTGGATATTATTTGGGACTACTACTACACTGTATTATGGGAATTATTTGGGGCCACTGCTGCACTGTACTGGTGGCATTAAAAGGAAATGACTGCTATACTGCATTACATATTATGTGGGACCACTTCATAGGGGCATTAGTTGGAGCCACTGTTGCATGGTATTAGGGGTGTTTAATTTGCAACTGCTCTGTATTGATTGACTGCATTATATGTAGAGGAGTTTAACATTGCATTGGATATTATATGGGGCCACTACAGCACTGTATTGATTAACTGCATTATAGTATTAGTAGATGAGTGCAACATTGCATTGGATATTATATGGGGCCACAGCTGCGCTGTATTGGGCGCATTAGGTAGAGATAACGGCGACACTGCATTGGGTATTATATGGGACTGCTGCTACACTGCACTGGGGGCATTATATGGAGAGGACTGTGACATTCCATTGGATATTGCATGGGGAGGTTACTATACCTGGGGCTTTATATGGAGATGACTGCGACACTGCATTGGGTAATTTATGGGACTGCTGCTAAACTATAATCTTGCTTGATGCTGACTCCGTTGTGAAAAAATGGTGGCCCCACTGGCTCGTTCCCAACCACATTGCAAAAATATGTAAACCCGTTTGGATGAACTAAATCAGAATTAGCCGCCCTGACTCTTTTACCGCTGCTTTCCCTTGTAACGCTCACAGACATATCTATCTGTGCAGCCTGCTATACTCTGTCTTCTCCCATCTCTCCACTGGGCTCTGCCAGTCTTTTCCTTTGTTGTCCATAACTCTAAATAAAGCTGCATCAGTGTAACTGAGCAATAATGGTTTAAATAATTATCTTTCATACATAAGGGTGTCCTCGTTTACTCCGCATGAAAAGCCTTTTCTTTATGAATTTGCCATTAAGACTATTAATTAATATTTTATACAGTCATTGTTTTTTTATGTAAACATAAGCCTCCTTAGTCTATCTAGCAGTGGACTTCCTTCACTGCTAGGAATATACAACATCAAGATATCCAATTTCCTCCTGTATACAAAAACAAAAAAAAACTACCATGCTTAGCATCTCCTAAACAACGGTGAAAGGCATAAAATAGTTAGTCCCAGAAATTACCCCCTCCGACCCTAATAAATGAGCCCCATCAACACAGCTACACAACTTCCCACACTATAACAATAAATAAGCAACTGATTCTTTCTGACACACCGCCAGTAAATGTAGTAAGCAGCAATATAAAACACAGACTGCGCACAATGTATAATTGAGCTAGGTGGTGAATACTGCAGAAACTAACAGTTCCTTGCATATATCCACAGACTC
Organism: Pipa parva; assembly: GCA_019650415.1. Lineage (NCBI taxonomy): Eukaryota > Metazoa > Chordata > Amphibia > Anura > Pipidae > Pipa > Pipa parva. Next base: position 19,612 of record WMED01000313.1, read on the forward strand.
TGAGGCAGGCAAGCATTCACATATATTTACATAAAAATAAATATTAAATTAAAGGAACAGTTTGGCCAAAAAAAAAACACCTTTATGTTAATTACTACCTTTTATTAAAAGCAAATTTAATATCAATTTTAAAAATATATATATTTCTTACCTGTTAAAGAAGTGCTGTACAGCACTTCCATGTTGCAGACTCCATCTTCATACTCTGCTGGCGACTTCACAGTGTTCAGAATCACCCAATCCCTCTAAGAAGCGCAGTCCTCTCCAGCCGCGCACCGGCATTTCGTTTGTCACACGGGAGAGCGTGCACGTGATCAACGTGTCCTCCCTGGATGAGGTAGGAAATGCTGATGAGGGGCTTCATTATCAGAACGGCTGGAGAGGACTGCGCATATTAGAGGGATCAGCTGATTCAGAACGCCGTAGAGTCGCCGGCAGAGTGTGAAGATGGAGTCTGCAACATGGATTGGCTGCGTAGCACTTCCTTACAGGTAAGAATTTTTTTTTTTTAATTGATAATAAATTGCATTTAATAAAAGTAATGTGTTTTTATTTATTTTTGGCCAAACTACTCCTTTAAAGAAAATACCTGAAAAATATATATATATATTTTTAGCAAATTGAGCATCAGTCATTTTTTAAGTCAGTTATTGCTTGATTTGCTTGTACCATTCATATTCTTTGCAACACATCAATTCTGTTAACGAAGAGAATGTAAATCTAGATCTATTTTAGGGAATGGAGACTAGAGGGAGTTGAGTTCTTTTGTGCTTTGATACTGTTGTTAATGGCAAAGCATCCCAGCAGCTGTCAGAATGGCTAATGAGAAACTGGATGGAAGAGACTAGTGGAAATTTCCAAAGACCTGTAGTAGCTTCCATAGTGGAAAGTTCCTATGTAGCTCTGAGCCAAGTATTCTCTCTGCTGTTATCCTATAGTATTAACAGTTCTGGGCTTAGATTGGGTCACATCTTAGAATTTATCTATGAAAGCAATGTGCAAATCAATTTAGTCAACGGTGACTTATAAGTATCCCAGTATAAGTATTAGTTTGTGGGTTTTTTTAACCAATAATGACACAACAGTATCTGCACTTGTATTATAAACTGTAAGGTATTCTTATATTTGGGAACTCTGATCAGGGGCTTATTCATAAAATTACGAACAGTTACATACAGGTCCTAATTCGTGTCCGTTCAGCACCTCCCGATCATCAGATATTCAGCACACTCTGATCTAGTGAATTTGCGTCCAGTTTGGACGCAGACGTACGGAGCTCTTTGCACCACTTTGCGTGCGCGTGCCCATGTAATTAGGCTAATCATCAAGTGTAGCAGTCTGTCAAATTAATGAATTCAGCAAGGCTCACTGTTTATTTTGTAAGCAATTACTGTAACAAAGTACACCCATATGCATTATATCATGTTTACTGCCTGCCCAAATGCACAACACAGTCCCAACTGATTACTCACGTAGGTTTAGAATACGTTTGTCAAAGGACATCCATGTTTTTGCCACAATTTTTAACTGCAACTCTAATGCAAAAAACACCGGATGCAGGCAGTGTGCTTAGATGTTTACCGCTCGCGATAATATACAAAGCGGATGCAAACTGTGGTTGCGAAGAATAGCTTGTTTTTTTTGTCACTTTTGCTTTCCAGTGTCACGGCCATGTCAAAACACTTAGGGGGTTATCCTCTAAAGTCCGAATTTGACTGTCGAATTCTCAAGCTGTGGATTCCCATAGCAAATCCGCGACTGTGACAATTCTCCCATTGTAAAGTCGCAACTGCGACAATTTTTAAAGTTGTGGCTGCAACAGTATTTCCACAGTAAAGTCTCGACTGCGACAATATTCTCATTATAAAGACGCGACTGTGACAGTAGCAGTCTATTGCTAAAGTCTGAATTGTCCCATAAAGAAGTGAATTTGCCAGCTATCACAATAGACTGCTACTGTCACAGTAGCATTGTTATGATGAGAATATTGTCGCAGTTGCGACTTTACTATGGAAATATTGCCGCAGCCACAATTTTAAAACTTGTGATCGCGACTTTACAATGGAAGAATTGTCGCAGTCGCGGATTTGCTATGGGAACCCACTGTTTGAGAATTCGACAGTCAAATTCGAACATCAGAGATTAACCCCTTATATCTTTCTGTTGAAAATATTGATTTCACACAGTTAGAAAATGAGACCAGGATGTTAATTAGAAACAAGATACCTTTTGCAATTACAAAGCTCTGACTATTTCAAAATATAAATCAAAGTAAATAGTTTCTTTTCATTTCTAATCTGCTTTACAAAGCAACATGAATTGTTTCAAGGCGCTAAACACTTTTTATTTTGCTGGTGTGACAATATTCCATTAAATCCTTAATATAAATCTGTATTCACAATAAATACAAACTTCCAATCATTAAAAAAAGACCTGCAATATATTATTAAGAATCAGGCGAAAAAATATTTCAAAGCACCATTGCTTTTCCTCAGTGTTTGTGTACTGCTTGACCTTGTTGGAGATAAAGGCCAGTGCAGATTAAGTTCTTATCTACCAACAATACATTTCTACGTTAGGATTACATTCATATCTCTGGTGATTATTCACCTAAATATCCTGGCGAAGGTGTGTGAGGCTAATATGAGCAAAGAAAAAGTCTGCGGTATTTATTGGAGAGCTTTTGACGACAAACAGCACAGCTGACAAAACATTTTTCACCCGCATAATCAATAAATCATAACCTACACCCAAAGAGCTTTAATCAGTGCCTTTGTGAAAACCTTGAATGTCAAAGTACTATAACCATGTGAAATGTAGTTTATGAAGAGACTGGTAACTGCAGGATGGGCTGGTGTGGCCAAATCGAAGTTACTGAACCCCACTATGTCTTTTTGTATCTAATGCCAGGTGGTCCATGGACAGATCTGTAGGAGGGGCATGGAAATGCAATGTTCTTATCTATGGTGAAACATGGACTAGGATGGAAAGCATGAGTTATATCCTGACTATACAATGAGGCAATGTTCCACTATGCTGGTGGAACATTGTTTGGCACAAAATCATCAACAATCTGGCATTCTCCCTCTCCTTATCCAAAAGAGGGTACCAGGAATCCTTTAGAATAGAAATATACAGAGCGTGGGTATATTTTTATTTAGCGCTGTATTCGTATTTAAAGCAAATTTTTAAAAAATTCTCCCTATACTCTAACCCACTCATTAACTTGGTTATAGTTTCATTTAACTTTTTCAAATCACAACTAAGCCAAGTTATGGACTTGTAAGCAAGGAAAGTTCAATTGCTCCTGATTCACTAATTCTGCTTAAAGGACTTCATTGAGTGGCCACTGGGAATATAGAACCCTTGCAGAACTAATATTGCCTGCAGCCCACTTAAATAATGTCTCTTATTCAAGACTCACCTTAAGATATATATATATACACACACATACACATACACAGTATATGTATATATTACTGTGAAGTAGGAAGGTTTTCATCTGGATAAGCTGTATTATCTGTGGTAGGGTTTTCCTTCTAATAGCTTTCCTGAGAGGTTAAAGGCAGGACCAGCAGTGTAGTTGGGTAGCATTGGACACCACTGACAAGTGGTAGGGACCCAAGTGTCTGAGTGTCCGGACGTTGATGGACAATACCCAGAAAAGGGACTTGAGATGAAGAGACTAGGGTTGCCTGAGAATATTTCTTTGGATAAAAGAATGATTGCCTGAGATGACGATCCTGAAAATAGCTGGATGAGCTGCCAAGTAACTGGTCCTGTGTTAATCTTCTAAAGGAACTACTGTGTTCATGCCCATGAGTAAATATTTATATATATCCAGTAATGATTTAAGTGCCTGTAACCAAATTACAACATACATCTTAAGTGTTCTATTACTTAAATACATATTTCATGTTCATGTTTTAACATACTGAAATTTTGGCAACCGCTATTTGGTACACAAAGAATTATTGTACACTTCCTCAGTTTGCAAATGGGAGACCTGCTCTAATTATTTGTATTGTATTAATTCATTTATATAGTGCTGCAATATTATGTAGTGCTTAACAGAGATTCACCATTCACTTCAGTCCCTGCCCCGTGGAGCTTACAATCTAGTTTCCCTATTTAGTCACACACATAGACAGACACAGATGTATGTTTTTGGATTGTGGGAAGAAACCGGAGTGCCCGGAGGAAACCCACACAACTGTGGGGAGAACATACAAACTCCATGCAGATGAACCCAGAATCCAGCGCTGCAAGGCAGCAGTGCTAACCACTGAGCCACCACACTTCCTAGTTGGTTAGTTTTTGGGCCTGTAAGTTGAAATCTATGTTGCATTAGGAGCTGTAATTCAATAGAGGATCATGGAAGTTGTAGGCTGCCAGTAAGTATTTAACGGTTGTGTTACAAACTCTTTACACAGGGTTCTGACATGCTTCTGTTTCTTTGTCTCAGCATAGTGGTCAAGATTCCATCACAAAAACTGCTCAGTTTCATTGAACAAAGCCCAGTAGGTCATTGGTTTCATCCGTCATGGCTGCTTGCTTAAATAGACGGATCTAGAAGGTGGAGCTGTGATAGTACTCATCATAGACAGGAAGTACCGCAAGAGAATGCCATCTATAAACACTAGTTGAATAGAACTGGAAGAAACTTTGATGGGGTGTTATTAAAATGGATTCTATAAGCAGAAGTCATGAGTCAAGAGTTTGGTAAAAGTGTCACGGACTGCCCTACAAAATCATGCTGCCGTTTATCAAGTCTCATACAAGGCTTTCTTTTTCTATATAATATTTCACTTTCACACAGCTTGGATGTAATGCGGTGGTTCTCAATCTGGGAGGAAAAATGGAAACTTAGGTGGTGCCCACAAGGGAATCTTATCAGGCTGTAACAATTTGATCTTGAATAGAAACCCAGCTAAATAGCCTTTATTTAGTGTGAGTGGTGTTTTTTAGTATGTCCTTTTCTGTAATATTCTGTGACCCATACAGCACATAGGCTATTTATAATAACCGCTTATTAAATTATTTTTGGGCTAATGGAAGATTTTTCTTTTAGAAAGTGCATATTGTGTGACCGCCTCCCAATTCTGGGGTTACCACTGCCATTTCTAGTGATGTAACCCTGCTATGACCATATCTAAAAGCTCTTTTTATAATAATGGGTGAGAATACAAGGATAGAAGCTACACACAGGTAGAGACTAGAATATAACCAAATATTTTACCGACCAGAGATAAACAGTGACAAAACAAAGTTTTGGGGGCAATAACCTCCCTTCGTCAGGTAGGTTGTATTAATTCTGAGAGCTACAGCCTGGCTCACATGAAAGCACCACGCCCTGATTAGACATAGTTTGGAGTGCATTCATACCTTCTCTCTGAGAATATGAGAACCCTGACTTCACGGGGGATCCCAGCAGTGATCGATCATAGGAGCGTTACTGAATACTTACCTATCAGATCTTCACCTGCGCTGAGGATTGTGATTTGAGTTAAGGGTTGGCTCTTAACTCAGATCCCAATCTTCAACACAAGGGGAGAGCCGACAGGTAAGTATACAGCAGCACTCCCCTGCTTTAGTGCTGCTCAGGGTCCCCTTTAAGTCAGGGGCATGGGGGGGTAATCGCTGCCTCCATGATACATTGTTACCTGTGGTCACCTATGTATAAAAGATAGTGTTAGACATTTGTTTCTTCCTATAAATAGTTCTAGGTACCCAGTTAAAGGTGGAGATAAATGCTGAGACCCTGAGTTTAGTTTTAAAAAACAGAGAGCAGGTACATGAAAACTGAAAGGACTGAAGACAGGAATGAACAGATTAAGAAATCTTAATAAGAGTGCCCTTGATTTCTAATATGGACTGTGTGTTTGCTATATGTGTCTTATAATGTGATGGGCAAGCGGGAGGCAAACTGGGTAATTACCAGAGCCCTAGCTCCAAGGGGGGCCTCCCCACAGGTAATGCTGTGAAACGATGTGAATGAAGTTCTAATCTCCAACAGTAAAAATAAGAGCACTAGCAATTTCTAAGTAATTAGTCATGAAAAGACAAGGGGGGGCTCACAGTCACTACTATACAATTGTAGAATTGTTGCAGTCGCGGATATGCAATGGGAATCTGCTGGTTGAGAATTAGACAGTCGAATTCAGACTTTAGAGAATAACCCCCAAGGTGTCTAAACACTATGTATACATGACATAGTTCACTAGAAAATGTTATCTTCAGGGCTAAGTGAGTGTATGACAGTCTTACATATAAAGGAATACTGACACACATGGCCCAAATCGAAGATGTTATAAAATGCATAATACAAACACAAAAAAAGCGTTGTTTATATTACAAGTCTGGAAAGAGTTGTATGGGCAACTATCTTTAATCTGAAATGTCTCTGTTCGCACAAGGCATTGTGGAGGCTGTAATTCTACATAGCTGTACAGCAGTGGTTCTCAACCTTTTTAGTACAATTCCCCATGATTTGGCAACCCCAATAACAAGTTTTCAGTCGCAACAGACTGCTACTGTTGCAGTTGGGACTTCATTATTGGAATGTTGTCACGGTCTTGACTTTAATATGGGAATATTGTTGTTGGCAACTTTAAAAATTTTGTGGTCATGGATTTGCTATGGGAATCCGCTGTTTGATAATTCAGTTTCGATTGTTTTAGGAAACTCCTAGCAAATTGTCATTTGACCCCCAGGTTGAGAACCGCTGCTCTACAGTATACCCATACAGAGAGAGATAAAAAAAATAAAATAAAAAAAAATACTAGAATGCTTTGGTAATATCAACTTGCCTTTTTTCACTGTCATACATCACATTCTGTAATGCTGCTTAAAAATTAGTGAAGATGCATGCTTCAGACTTCACTGGTTTTAAAGTGCACCTGTCACCTCAAAACGCTAACACTAATTTAGGTTGTACTAATGAAATAAACATTTTTTGTAAATATATATGCATTTAAAAAATGTACCTTTATATAGAGTTTCTCTCTGTCATCTTCCCTGTCAGCCTGACTTTTCTTTCCCAATTGTCAGGTGGGTGGGGCTAAATGATGATTGACATTATAGCCCCTCCAATCACATTCCTGCTAATTGATTAGAGGAGCTATAATGCCAATCATCATCACCCAACCCAGAAAAGAAAAGTCAGGCTGACAGGGAATTTGACAGAGAGAAACACTGTATAAAGGTACATTTAAAAAAAATACATATATATTTACAAAAACGTTTATTTCATTAGTACAACCTAAATTAGTATTAGCGTTTTGAAGTGACAGGTGCACTTTAAGCAGTCTTGTACCATGGATCTGAAGCACAGGACAGTTTTGCAAACAAATAATTGGGAGGGAAAAAGGTGAATCACAGCTGCAATGCATTTTCTGTGAATGAAGTTGTGTGGGTGTGTAACATTGTAGGACACTGCTTAAAAGTTTCAGAGGAAAATGTCCTAAAATGTATAATCTGCCCACAGCCAGCAGGCAACTAGAGGATTTTAGGTATTAAACAGGTGCTATAATGCCAATATAACTGCACACTTACATATAAAACAAATAGTTTAAAAAAAAAACAAAAACACATTTAGGGAAGAAATAATACTTGACGTTTGTTTCACTGATTAGTTTTAAAGAGAGCTGACATTTTTCTCCCCCTCCAATTTCTGTTCTGCAAGTTAGGCAACATGAGAAAAAAAAGTCGCCTAACTGCTATAGGTTAAGCAGTGTGATGACCTATTGGCCACATAAATTAAGTTTCTTTACAGGAGATTACAGAGGGAAAGCTGACTTGTGCACATGTGCCAAGTAGTAAGTAGGGCAAAAATGTCTGGGGGAGTGTACCTTTTCATGGAAAACTGGCCAGTACACGTCACACACATATTTCCTGGTGCGGAAGGTTTCCAGTGCTGTATAATAAATCATTCTGTATCAAATGAAACAACTACTGGGGAGAAACGCTTCTCACAAAGGTATAGTATTGCATATGTAAAGATGTAATTTGACTATAGTTCCCCTTTAAGACATTATCATTCTCAGTCCTAATGCATTCCTGCTTGTAAAGAAGAATCCTGAAAAATATCCCATGTTTAAGTACAAAAAGTACTAGCACACAGAGTTGTAAAGCACAAACAGCTAATTTCTTTATGTTGATGGCATCTCAAAGATAAATAGACTCATTTTTCACTGTTAGCTCTTGTAAATACAAACTGAATAAGGTTTATCGGCTTTTAACTCGGCATGATACTATCACAAGTGTGGAAAATTCCATGTTTAGCATTTGAGTTCTTACACAAGACCCACGTTTCTCTGAGTATAGAGCCAGCAGGTCAGTTTTCCCCTTGGTTGCTTGCCAAATATATTCAAGCTCTGGCTTGGCAACATGTTACTGGATATGTAATGCTCTGAAAACAAAAGCAAATGCTTTGAATGGTCTTTAAAGGACTCTGCTCAGAATGCAAATTGTCCCAGTGGAAAGAACCAAGCCTTTCGTATATCAATTAGCTGGCTGGGGAAAGTGCATCTCCTCATTGGACACAATCTTTATTTCCCAATTTTGTATATGCTATGTGATGTTTTAAGATTGAAAAAATATAAGACAAAGATCTAAACCTTTTGTCTATTGTTCCCGAAAGGCCTGCTGGGAAAATGCCACTGTATTAAAGGTAAGGTACAGAAGAGTTTGTGCTGTAATGTCTTCACTTTTAGGGCATACTCACCAACAGATATCGTTGCCTCCATGAAGCATTGTTACACGAGGTCACCTATGTATGAAAGATAGTGTTAAAGAAATTTGGTTCTTCTACGTACTTAGAAATAGTTCTAGGTTCCCAGTTCAAGGTGGGGAAGTTATAAAGGAACTCTATATTATCTGTTGAGAGTTTGTTAACCTTTTCGCAACTGTTGCAACCTAATTTCTTCTGGGAAGGCTTTCGGTAAGATTTTGCCTGCCGGAATTTGTAACAATTCAGCCAAGAGAGAATTTTTGTGATCAGTCAGTAACGTTGAATGAGAACATCGTTGTAATTGGTGTTCAGTTTATAACAAAGATGTTCACTGGTATTAGGGAGTGAAGGTATTTAAGTGACCTGTTCTGACCCTGCTCATTAAGCCATGTCTTTATGGACAACAAAGTTAGAAGCATACAATTGACTAAACGGTCTATGTATGATGTAGAATTAGCATTACCCTTTACTGGAAAGTGGCTTTTAAACCTGTTCTCATGCCATACCAATGGTGCATGCTTTGTGAATATCCACACAGCAGCACAGATTATCCATTAAAATAATGGGAAATTCATCTGTGTGGCTATCCATAAAACATGCAGTGTTGGTGAAGCCTGAGGTCAGGTTTGAGAACCACTGCTATAGAGGATAGCAGATTTTTTGTGCCAATGCTACTACTTTGTCATTCAGATATTGTTACTCCTAGAACAGAGTTGGCAAACCTATGGCACGCGTGCCAGAGAAGCATGCATGCACTCCGTCGCCCCTGCTGCTGTCCTCCAACCCCCTAGCAAGTTAGCGCTCCTCCACTGCAGGCCAAGGACCCAACCTGACAGTTTTCAGATCAGATCTGCAGCCTACACTGAAGGAGCACGTGCTTGCTGGGGAGCTCTCTCCTCCCCCAATGCAGGTTTGAGGGAAGTTGCTGGTGAGTGATGTCACCTTTTCTCACTGTCCTAGAACATCCAACTTCATAGCATTTACAGTTAAACAGGCCAAATATGGCACATTAGAAATGTTATGAACTGCCTTGTTGCATGAGGTTGCCCAGTTTAAAGGTACTAAGTCCCTCAACATGAACCATGCTACTGCCAATAATTTTGTCTATTCAAGTTTTATTGCTTTATGCTGGATATTATGCATCTGTAAGGAATGAAACATCTGAACTCAGTAATTAGGAGGGGTTTAGGCAAACAATAGACCCTATAGAATACGCGAGTATGATCCAACCACTATCTAAGGAGAAATCCAGTTCAATAAAGTATAGATTGGTTTCATTACAAAAAGTGCTATTGTTATAAATACTTAAAACACACACATATATGAATGCTGTGGATAAATAGAAGTCCTAAGAGACTAAAGAACAAAAATATTGTTGTTATATTTTTGAGGGCCATATTTACAGTTTTAATGCCTCACTTGTCAACTGTACTGAACCTCCCTGTCCCTCCACCCCCCCAAGTCAAACCAATACACACCCAACCATTAATAAATTCACTATAACTACACACTACCAACATCTGGTCCAAAGTCAAGCTCATAAAAGATGATTATGAATAACATCTATTCCCTCAAATTGAGTCAGTATCGTAATGTACCTGCTCTTTGAGAGGATGGCATAGGATACTTCTAATACCACATGTTGGTTCACATGGTTTAACTTGTTTATTAGATTGCGCCGACTGCAGCACATCTGTCAAACCAATGAGCTGCGAGGAGACTGAACACTAATTAGATCAGGGGGTTATAAAATGGAAAATAATACATTTTATTAACAGAATTCAACCACAACTATACTCTGTATTAGATGAAAAGTTTACCTATTGGCAAGAGTTACAGTTACAAAATGGCAGCATAATATAAGTAATTGGGTCCCTCATGCAATGATGTGGCACTTGGGACACATAACAATCCGCCTCATTTTTTTTTACTGGGTGTAGATCTGGTAAGCAGTGCCCAAGTCACAATTAGAGGAAGGGACTAAAATTACAAACTAGATCTTTGTAATGCTTTGTAATGCTTCCACTCATTCAGTAAGAACTGTTTTTTTGAGATAGGTTAGTTAATATACTGGTAGAGTCTGGTTAATTAGGTTATTATAAGTTAGTGAGAAAAGTGTGTGTTTTGGATGCGCTCTACTAAAACGGTGTTACAAAAAAATATATCTAAATGTGACTCAATTCAATCAAATGTTACCAATGACATAATGATAAAAAATGAAATATATAAAGTCCCAAAAATAATGAAAATTCCAAAATAAAGTCCAAATCCAAAACGTGTGAGTTACGATGCTGCTCTCTCGAAGAGGAGGGACTGCTCCTGTCCCAACGAATTGAAGAAATTGTATCAGAAATTTCTGCGAAGAGAGCGCAAAAACAAAAGTGCACTAATAGTGCTTTACCATTGACACTTAAAACGATAGACCAAAAGTACCAACACCTTCGTGACCACAACCGTGCGTGGAATACATCAAAATAATGTGGTGGCATCAATGGTAAAGCACTATTAGTGCATTTTTGTTATTATAAGTTAGGCTAACCTAAAAAGAAAAATGATTTAGCCTTTAAAGTCCCTTTAAGGCTACTACATTGAAAGTATATATTAAGACCCAACCCATTCTAACATAGATTGTAAGCTCCTTGGGGCAGGGACCTCCAACCACTTGTGTCAATCACTACCTAGCACTTAATTTGTTGTACCCTTGCTTTATTTTACTTGTATTGCTTAATGCACTTTTCCCTTGTTTGTATTGTACTTGAATCGTTGAATTGTACAGCGCTGCGTAAATTTGTGGAGCTTTATAAATAAAATTATACATACATACATACATATTAAGACAGAAGCTATTAAATATTATATAGTGACTATGAAAGCAGGGTTTTTAACATTCTGACCGCTTGCAGATTTTTCTACCACATAGGATGAAAATAAATGCAGTCTTTGCTAGCAAGAGAATTTTTGCGGCTGAGGAACATATACCATAAATGAATCATACCTACAAACCTGCAGAACACTCACCTTTCACTACCATGTTTGGACTTTAAAACAATTCAGAATATTTCCTAGAGTTAAAAATCAACCGCACGCGTTGTCCTTATCTCTCTTTTAGTTAAATAAAGCAAAAAAACAATCCCATTTTGCTATATGAACGAGACGGCAGTTAGAACTACAAAATCAACAATCTGGGATTGCGTTTTCATCACTGCAGTGTAGTGAGCTTCAGAAATACTGAGAAAAGAGCACTGTGCTCAATAAATCCATCTCTACACTGAAATAGGGGAGGGAGAAAAACCCTTAAGAAGACCACCAATACAGTATTGCAATGGATAAACTAATTTCTGACTTTATTTTAGTTTAAAAAACAAAAAACACATCTAGTTAACTCAACTTCCAACCCAACCAGGGAATTACACATCAGTTTCATAATCAGGGAGCTAGCCATTATAATAAAGATTTTGCATGGATGCACATGAAAAAAACCAGTTTTCTTCCTGTTTAAGCCAATGTCCCCCATGGCATCTGCCTCCATCATCCCTATGGAATTCTTGTACAGAATCTCAGGAAAGCAGGGTGCCCTAAAACTGCATCCCTTATTGAAGACGTGGCCTAAACAAAAATTTATATATAGGTTGAATTAAACCTTATTCCTTTCAAACTATTCTTTCTTTTTACACATGCTAAACTTTGATTAGCATTTACTGTGTCTGACTTACTGTATACCAAGTTTGGCATCATTTCTAGATCCTTTTCTATCACTGATCTGCGTCAATTAATACACATTCAACTTATACATAACTTGCCCGCTGCTATATCCCAAACAGACACTATGGGGACAAACCCATTATTCCTATGGAGACTGTTTTCTAAGTCCCCACCAGAAAGATCAGAGAGATCTATATCGAATTTGATCGAAAAGGAGCTCCATTGAAAGCAATGTAAAGTGTAGCGGGACTAACGCATCTACATTTAATTGATATCGAAAAAGATTGATTATCGATACATTTTATTCGGTACTTTGTAAATGGAATTGGAAAATGTGTCGGAAAGGGAAAAAAATGTCGATAACACAGCGAAAAGGATCCAATTGTAGCGAATAGGTCACAATAACCTTTATAAATCCTTCTCTTAGATTTATATGCTTTGAATTCCATTTATCATTTCAGTTGTCCCATTGTGCCCATATCACTCTCTAGTTAGCAGATGTCAATATATAATTCAATAACTAAATAGCAAAGTGCCATCCACAAAAATGACAGATTTCTTTCCAAGCCCATTTAAATGTAATTTATACAATTAAGCCACCATCATTTTGTAAATGACCAAATCTGCAATGCAAACTTGACCTTTTTCAAGGGTATGTAGCAGATGGTTTGGGTTTTTTTTTTTTATAGCCCATAATAAAAAGATGTTGGTGCACTAGAATATTCAAGTGATGACTGAGAACTGGCTCAATAACCAAGAGTGGTTGGTTATAAGCTTCTCTTGATTAGTCAGTAGTAGTGAGTTGAGCATTACTCACATTGGGCTGGTGCTGGGCCCCATTTTATTTAATAAAAAGTAAGGTGTACATAGTTGAAGACACTTAAAGGAACAGTCCAGCCAAATAAAAAAAAATGCATTTGTTTATTTCTGGTAATTAAACACTTTTTATTAAATACAATTTTAATTTTTTTTAAAAAAAAGTTAAAATTCTTACCTGTAAAGAAGTGCTATACGTACCCCATCCTCCGAATACCGCCGGTGAACTCTATGGCATCCTATTCAGGAGATCCCTCTCAGGAGTGAATTCCTCTCTAGCTGTGCTCCTTACAAAAGCCCTGCATCACCATTTCCTATAAGTCACATGGAGAGCGTGCACATCATCAATGCGTCCTTCCCTGGTTGGATGGGGTATGGAACAAGGAAGTGCTAGATAACACTTCTTTACAGTTAAGAATTTTAACTTTAAAAAAAAAAAATGTGATAATAAATCATATTTAATAAAAAGGTGTTAATTAGCATAAACAAATGTATTGCTTTTTAGGCCAGACTGTTCCTTTGACTTTGTAAAGTGGTTTAAATAAGATCTACTTCTAAATCAGGGCAAAAAAGTACCAGAGGACAATCAGTCAAGATTAATAGAAGGCTATGCACCAGCAATAAAGAACAAGCTACCAACTTGTAAAGGAAAAGGTTTGTGGATTAACAGTGATTTTACCCCTGCAAACAATGACAGCAAAAGCTAATAAATACATGGATTTAAATGTAAACAGATTCAAGGGATAAACATGAAATAATATTGTTATCACTACCAATCTGATGGGGAAAAAAAAGTACAAATCTTTTTAGGTGGGGTGTAGGTGTTAAAGTTTCTTTATGAGGGATGCCATAAATGACTTCATATACTGGAAAGATATTTTTTCTATTAATCGAAATAATTTATGGTTTGTTTAGTTTTTCAGATCACTAGAATGATGTTTAGTATGCTCTGCAAATAATAACGCATCCAAGACACATTTGTCAATAATGAAAACTGCAGGCCAGACCCATTTATATGCATTAAAGAGGTTTTTATCTTCTTTTCAGGCCAAGAATGTATCAAATGGCATTAAAGTAGAAAAAAAGGACTCTAAACGAAGACTGTTTCCTTAATTTTTTGCACAAATCAGTGTTTAAAAGGGAACAATGGTCAGATTACATATTTTCATTTGCAGTACTATACCTTGGTGAGAAGCATTTCTCCCCAGTAGTTGTGTTATGTGACGCAGGAGGATTCATTAACCAGCATTTCAAAACTCCCACACAGGAAATGTGTGCGTTTTTGTCTACATTATAATGTAACGCCTGCTGCACACAAGTTATCTTTCCCAAGCCCAGAATCTCCTGCATTTCATGAATATAAACAAACTTGACTGATGAGGCCTAAAAGTCAGCACACTGCTTAACCAATAGCAAGTTAGGCAGATTTTCCTTCTTGTGTTACCTGACTTGCAAGATTGAAAGGGAGGGAGAAAGCAGGGGAGAACCCATTTACTAATTACTGCTACCCATTTGCTAATGTCAGAGACGATCGATAAATATTTTGATTGTAAACCTGCCCTAATTATTCACTAAATAAAATAATAAAGTTGTACTTCTGATCAACTAATAAGCTGCATAACCAACACACCTCATTTTATTACTAAGAAAGCATTCTGTTTAGTAGGGTCAAGCAACTCACTGCATGGAGAAAAATAAAGGTAGACCTCTGGGCACTTATCTACAGGACATATTTACAGCTATTAATAACTTTATTTTGGGGTCAAGTTTCACCTTTATTGATGCAATGAGAAACAGGTATCATAACTGAATCCTGAGAGAGCACCAGCAGAGTTGATTGTCGAAACTGGGAGAGGTATCGGGCTGTAGGAGAGAAGCAGCATGCACCTTACTGCCCACTACTGTGGGGTTGTGCGGGTAGTACTATTTTAGTTCCCAGTTACTGTTTCATCCTAAGTATAATTTATCTGTGTGCTTGATGTTGGATTACTATCATTTTTTTTCTGATTGCCTTTGCTTTTAATCTTTCTTTGCATGAGGACAATATACATATATTTTTTTTTTCTTGAAGAAAGCCACACTGATTGTGTTATTTTCTGTAGCAGCTGATGCCTATTGTATCTTAGCAAATATGTCCTCGAGTGCACTGATCCTGCCAGAGCTTTTGAAGCTGGAAAACTTATAAAACAGACAAAATGGGCAGTAGTCACTTACCAGCAGTTTTAAAGCTGTTCTTTAAACTGT
>WMED01000314.1:0-37562 GCA_019650415.1 Pipa parva
AAAAAAATTGCAGATGTGCTAGTAGTCCATAAAGCCGCACATTGCCCCTCAGAGCCGCACATTTCCCCGCAGAGCTTCACATTGCCCTGCAGAGCCGCACATTGCCCCACAGAGCCGCACATTGCCCCACAAAGGTGCTAATTTCCCCAGCAGATGCAAATCATTCAGCAGAGCTGAATATTACACCCATAAAGCCGCTGATTGCCCCGCAGGGCCATGTATTGTTTTTAATCTGTTTTTTTTTTTTTTGTGGAAAACCTGATGCGGCCCAGCCTCACCCAGACTCTACCTCCAGCGGCCCCCCGGTAAATTGAGTTTGAGATCCCTGCTCTAGAAGAAAAGTACTTCTGCATGCACAGACAGCATATGTCAGGATCTAGAGTACTGTCTGCCTCTTTTGTCACTATCCCTAAGTGTAAGGATCCAAAGTACTGCCTATCTCTTTTTTCACTATCCCTAAGACTAATTAAACTTGCTATACCCCTTCCCCATTGCTCATTTATTCAGAGATGCTTTGCTACCTGTGTGAGAAAAGCATTGTACCATTTTTCTAGACAGCCATTAAGTTCCACTTACAAAGTATCCTGTTACCCTGTGGCTCAAGTGTTTCCAGAACTTTCCTTGTCTAAATAAGCTTACCTGTTTATCCTCCTGCACACCAAGATTCCTTGATTTACTACCATTGAACCTCCCCCTGAACTTCATGCTTCTATTCAGCAGTTCAGTCAGCTGAACTACAGACTTCAATTCTGATAACGTTTTCATGGACTCCAATTGGCTCCCCCCCAAATCAGAGACTACCCTGGGAGGCCACAGCGCTTCAGGGAATCACAGCACTTCAGTGCACAGCCTTTTCCTCTTCAGTACCTCCACTTAGAGAGTTTCCAGTATTTAAAGCTACAGTGCCCTACATTTGGTCTAAGATTGGAAGTCTTCCATTATTTTAAGAGTCTGTCTCAGTCCAGCCTCACCTGATCTCTGATATCTGCAAAGGGCTCCATTTTTATTGTCCTGGACTGGTTTCCCTTACAGCACAGGACTTTCTTTCTAGGTTTTTCTAGAAATGAGTGAGATTCATTTTACTACTCCTAAATCAATCATGAGCATGTATAGAGTTACTGTTTAAGGCAATGTAAAAATTCCCATAAATAAGTAAGTAAATATGTATTTTATTTTTTGTATGTATTTTACTGTAATTTCACATAAATAACCAGTATTATTTAAAGACTGCCAATTACTGTTTTATATTTATTGAAGTATTCATTTAAGGGATTTTGGTTTCTTTAAGAAAGTGAATAGATATTATATGAAAGTAAGTCAATTATAAACATTTAACCTTTTCATAGCAATAAGTTGAAACCAAAATACTTATAAACAATATATTATTGACAATATATTCAGTATCTAAATGTAATAATAATAATTATCATCATGGTGTAATATATTGAAATAAATTTCCCTAATTGATAATAGACACAATATACATTGTTGTCATATTGAAATTCAAGATTTTTAATGCTTCTTAATATTGTTCACTACAGAAGCTGCTAAATATCTAGTGCTTTGCAATGTATACATAGTCTGCATGGATTGTCACACTTTTAAATTTATTAACCTAGAGCGGTCTTTGCGAGTTTTACTGAGAGAGATCTCGGATTGTTCTCGCACGATTTCTCAAGATCTCGAGATCGAGTTTTATGATCTCAATTTTCCGAATTTATTTTGATGGAAAGGTAACCATACTTTACATTAGTAGCATGGCTACCTTTCCATTGAAAATTTTGAAAAATTGGGATCGAAAATTCGATCCCGGAATTTTGCCTTAAATATTCATATATTTTTCCGTTCTCAGGTGTAATGTTATTTTGCAAATGTCAACATAAAGTAAATTAGATTAAGTAATCTTTTGTTTAAAAAAAAAATAAAACTTACAAAATAAAAATATTTTATTTTTTATCATGACAACAAAGCAGGAACTACAGCATACATCAATGAAAGGTGTTTACTTAAAATGTCATGTAAGCCATCTGGTTATTTATTATTCAAGGGTAGGAAAATATGCTGAGGTCTTTACAGATACAGTTTTTATTTTTTTTTAAGAATTAGATGTCTAAACAGCTATATTTACTATTATTTTGTAGCCACAGTGTTGACAATGCAATTAACAGTAACGATAACAAACACAAAAACAATTTAGTATTGGATACATTAAGAAAACCACTGAATGCTTTTTTTGATAAAAACAAAAACTGAATAAAAATTTAAAAAAATAAATATGAATAATTAGATGAAATTCAAAATAAACCAAAAGTGCAGGAGAAAGTTATGTATATAGAAAGGTGTTAGTTTTACTTATTGTTGGTTTATTTATATATATATATATATATATATATACATACACTCTATAGAATATATGGAATGCTTTATCATACATGAGTGCACTAGCAATCAGTTCCATTATTAAAAATTATTATACCAGATCACTTGACCAATAAGCTAGTTCCAGCAATATTCCTTGGCCCAATTGTAAATCATTACACAATGATCACAGAGTCATACACAAGAGTTGCCAGCTTTCATTTAAAGCAAGCATACAAACATTTATCCTTAAAAAGAGAACCAAATCACCCTACAGGAATACGCATGAAGTAACTCTTTACAATGGGCTGCAGGGCTGGTCTTAAATGAGTACAATAATTTAAACATGGTTATTTATTTTACTGCAATCCTTTCTGGCTAGGATATTTAAATAGAAACAACCACCTCATACTGTCAAATGCATTATTTAAATTGGCAGAAATAAACCAGGGAGGACTCTTTCTCTTATTAAAATAGTTAATGAATTGACTAGAATTCTACATTAGTATTGAAGCTCTATTCTGATTAAGAGGTAACTAACTGGCTCAGGATTTGTTTACAGATGGCTAGTCACCCTACAATATGATAATAGACAATAATGTAACATCAGAGATCATCAGGGAAATTAGTGAAAGCTTTCTGGAGAAAATGAATCATTTTACCTTTGCGTGTTGTATGGTCAAATAAAATATAATTGAGTTCAGAAATTCAATGACTAGAAAAGAAAAGGGAATTCATAGTATTTTGCTAATTGGTTATGGTAGAAACAGAAAGGCTTGGACTCTATGTTCAAAAATGTTTAATCAATTTGTCTACACTGACCAGGGGCATGTCCTGAAATTCATTCCAGCTCTATGTTGGGTAGTATATTTACCATGACTTATTTTAATGATATATTACAATCCCAGTGCTTACTGCTGACACCCTTCTATGGGGCTGCACTTTCTGCTGTATGTATTACCAAAACTAACATATGGTTAAATGGAACCTGAGCAAGACCCAGCAAACATAAAGTGAACCAGGAATGTATAAACAAAACATCAAGCAAGAGCAAGATGGAAGTGGTAGCACAATTAGGTACCATGGGTAAAAGTCACAGGCATAGCAAGGTTGGAACATGAAAGTCAGTCACATGAATCATCAAGGATTTTTGTAGGATATATTGGCATTTTAGCCGGTTTGCATACAGAATGTAGGAGCATAGATTTCAAAGAGTGTTGTAAAGTATGATGAAATAATGAAAAATGGTTTCAGAAAGGAGACTCTGAGGTTGGAAAAAAAGCATATGAGAATTGCTGTCTACTTAGTCAATGTTTATTTAGCTATTAATATGGGAAAAGTATATAGTAATAATTAGTATTAGTATATGTATTATTTTTTCTGTAATAGATAACAAGTATCAATATTATCCTCTACTATATTTCTATCATCTGCCATGATGAAAAAATGCGAATATTGAATTGCATGTTGATGGAAGAAGTACATAAGTGGCACTTTTCATGAAAATATTAGTTACATTAGTTATAATGTATAAAAAAGAGGGAAGTCAAACAATTGTTGAAGTAGGGCATCTAAGAAAATAACAACATAACATGATTGTCCTGGTGCAACAAAGCACTTCTAGCAGTATTGTGCTTGACCATATGTTTCACCTGGAAACTGACAGACATGCTATTTTTTTTAATACAAATTACATGTAACCAGAAATAAAAGTGTTAAGGTTATTAAATGAATACACAATAGTTCCTCCATATCTTACCCTTGAATAACAATTTTACATAGCTTGTACGTAAATATCCTTATCCTACCTAAAACAAAGTACATTTTAAACTACTAGAGAAGCGTCTTGTCCCGATGCTTTCCATTGTGTTGACTTCAAAGAAAACCCCTTTAAGTTAAACGTGTATGTTATTTGTTTTCAGGTTGACATCTACTTGTCATTTAGTTTTAACAACAGTATAATGATGTATATAATGGAAATGAAATAAGTAAATTTTTTTTTATTCATAAAGTGACCTGTAAAAGATGCAGATTTTTCTTACACCACCTCCTTCAATGTTATACCAGTTCTTATAGAATTTATGTTAGGGGTATGTGGAATAATCAGAAAGGCAAAGTACAGAATATTGCCAGTTGGGGAAAATATTAACATACTTGCTAGATTTATAGATCTCGTTTCTTTCATTCTGCTCAAACATTTCTTGTAGAGTATTCTTCTATTAGTTATTTTAACTTGCTTATTGTGCTAAAGTGTCACTCTTATCATTTCATACAAAGTGGGAGAAAATATACAAATAAAGGTCTATTTTATTAAACATGATGTATCTGCCGCAAGGGTTGAAAAGACCCTTTACCTCTATTACAGATAGTGAAATGCTAAATGGTAAAAAGAGAATACATTAAATCTGATGTCGGAATTCTGATTCATAGCAGTTAATAGGTGAAACTACAAGGTGGAAGAAATCATTTAACTTTCTGAATGTAGAGAATGTTTGATAACATGAAATATTATCTGTTGGTTTCAATATTCTGTTGTTTTATAAAAAAGGGATTGATATTTGCAACAGGCTGTGAAAGTCATATTTGAAATTTCTACCTTAAAAAAAAAAAGAAGCAATGTATAAAAAACTGAATTTTCCCTAAAGTGCGTTGATGATTTAAATGTACATGATCATTAATTTACAATTAGAAAAAGGGAGTAATATTGGGCAATTCGTGGAAACACTATCTAGCACCCTAGTAACTGACATCCCTTTATTGGAAATTCCCCATACATGCAGTCACAGACTAGCCAACAGTTAGAAAAAGACGCAAGTTTCACTTACTTACTGGAACCACAGCCAAATACCTATAGAACATGGCATATACCGTACATCCTGAGGTAATACGTAACTTCCAGTCCTAAGCTGATATTAAACTGATTGGTAAAGTGGAGTTTGTCAAGCATATTTCTGCACTTATGGTACTAGACCAGCAATTATTATGAAGTCAGGACAAGAAGAGAATCAGGCTAGACATACTGGCTAATTAGGCTGTAACACAAAAAAGAGACTTGATCATAGGGTCAGAAATGTTTCAGTACCAGAAGTAGTTTAGAGGGCATATTACCTAATGTGTTGACTCCAAAAATTGGAATCTGGCAGGATACTGAATTTAAAATGCACCTGGACATTATCACACTGTTAGTTGGCAGGTTTCTCCTATGTGTGGCACACTTCAGAGTATATGACTTGTCTACCAAGGAGCCAGTCAATTCAACTTGGTTGAGCACGGAAGACCAGTTTTTACTCTGGTGTCTAGTTTCCTCACTGCATTCTGTCATTGTCAGGTACACATGGACAGTTCAGAGCACAGGTCTGGGGTATCAGGTATCAGATTAATTCAAAGCGGTGGTAAGAACAGCCTCAGTCTGATGCTTGGACCAGCAACCAATGCATCCCACCTCCCTCCCAACAAGCAAACAGGAGGGACAGATGTCCTCAGTATCATCTCCAACAGTACTTGCCTGCAACTGCTGCTCTTATCAACTGCTGCACAAGTAGCAGAAGTTAGGCTGTCTGTGTCTGTGTCTGTGCTGTTCTATTCTCAACCCTGCTAGCATCAGGACTGAGGCAAGGACCTGGAGACTCATTATCCAGCTTTCTATTACTCTCAATCAACACCTCTCCCACACATTTAAGTAGAAAAGGGGAACCAAAAAATAAAAGTTGTGGCAGCTGCAAATCTCTCTGTTTGTTGCACTTTCAGTGGTGTCTGTTTGTGGTCTGTGGAAACCAAAAGTGCACGATCCATTTTTGAAAGGCTGAAATGGGCAAATAACTGTAGGGAATTTTGCTTCATTAGCATGCACTTTATGATTTGAAGCTGGAACTATTTCCTATCCCTAAATATTATCTTACATTTGTTTTTGTTTTTTAGAATTGTCTAATTCTTTCCTTAACAAACAAAAGAACAAGTCGACAAAAATGATTAATTTTGTTGACAGTCATTGTTATATGTTACTTGTAAGGTATGCAATAAGATGAATACAAACATAGTCTGACAGTTTCTAAATCTGAAATATACTATTAATGGTCTATGGTGTAATCATCAAAGTAAATGTCTTTGGGATTATAATTTGCTAAACAAATAATATTTAATCTAAAAAATATAGAATTTTAAATTCCAGTTAAAAATGATTAAGTGGAATTGTGCAGGGATTAGGAATAAGATGTCCATTTATAAATCATGGAAAATAATCTTAATAATCGGGGTGTACAGGCATATAATGCTGTTGGCTGAACTATACTTCTGTTTTTGCAGACGTGTACATTTCTCTCGTTGCAGACATTATAAGTATGAATGAATGTGAGACATACATTTTGTTGACAGTCATTATGTTGCATGTAACTTGCAGACTATGTGATCAGTTGAATGCAAACACAGTCTAACAGTTTCTACATCTATCTAGAATATATCATTACCAGTTTCTTGTTTAATCACAAAGTAAAAGCCTTAGGGATTATAAATTTACTAAACAAATTATATTTAAAGTAATGTGTACTGGTAAATTATAGATAAGATTAAATAACTACTGAATTTCAGCAATAATAAAAAATAATATTATGATTGATTATATTGGCTGAAAACAGTTAAATGCATACGCTGGTGTGAAAAAAATGCAAAGTAAGAATTCTTTCAAAAGTAAAAGTGTTACTAGTCTAATTTTATTAATCAGCAAAATTCAGAGATAAATCTAAATCAAATCAATATAGGGCCACCTTTTGCCTTGAAAATAACATCAAATATTTTAGATACACTGGCACACAATTTCTGTAGGAATTTGCAGGGATATTGTTCCAGACACCTTGAAGAACTAACCACAGATCTTTTGTGAATGTAGGCTTGCTTAAATCCTTATATGTATTGTAATCCTAGACAGACTCAATCATGTTGAGGTCAGGGCTCTGTGGTAGATATATTATCAATTCCAGGACCCCTTGTTCTTCTTTACTCTGAAGATAACATTGTCTGAATATTTTGAGTTTTTGTCCTGCTACAGAATAATTCTGGAGTAAATAAGACACCTTCCTGATATTACTGCGTCATAGATAAGTATCTGTCTGTTTTTCTCAGCAATTGGGACAACATTTATCCTGACCATTCCCCATTTGCAATGCAGAGCAAACTTGCTAGGAATCTCCACCATGCTAACCAATTACCTGCAGACACTCTGCTTTGAGAGGTGTAAATTATTATTAATAATAATAATACATTTAGATATTCCTATTGTAATTTCCATAAAATAAAAAATTATTTTGATTCAGGCTAGTTATATACTTGTGGGATATTTTTCCTGGATAAAGAAGGTTCTCTGTGATCTATATAGGAGGAATGTTATTTACTATGGGCAGTAATGCAAGTAACAGCTAATATTATTTGAATATTAACATAGGTAGGGTATGTGGCCTATTTGGCAGTGTTTTATCTGTCAGAAGACATATCCACAAGCCTGCTTTTCCCACTAAGCCTCTTTTTTCATAGACTGTGGGTTAAATTGGTCATGTACTATTAAAACAACTTAACCATTAAATAATGACTAAGGAATAAGACTTTAAAATGCTCATTAGTGCATATCCTTGATATACAGGTAAATAAAAAAATATCAGGTCAAGTACTGTAGGTCAAGTGCAGTTTTACCGAGTACTGGGAAAGAAGAAAAACTGAGGCATTTAACACTTGAAATTAGTTCCTAAATGCAGTAATTTTCTGCATGGCCTAGCAGACTATAAACAAGTGCCAGTTCATTTGTAATTAAATTTAACATTTAGCTGGCTGGATATACTTATGAATAATTAACTGATTACTAGTTTTTTCTCCTAAATGTTTCTTAAGAGTGCAGTGCTATTTTTCCGAGAAAAATAACTTTAATGGTCTTTCTGAATAAACTTCTGAATACAATGTGTTCAATGACAGACAATATTTGGGAAGGATTCATTCTTTTTTGAGATATGAGTTGTAAAATTGGTAATTATGTGTAGAAACAACACCCCTGTGCCATATAGATATAAAACAAATCTTAACTTGTTGCGGTGTATTGGCAGATTTCCATACACTACCAAAGCTAATCCATCAATTTTCAAACATTGTAGATGGCTGTAGTTAACATTTGTAAAATGCCTGTAAATCTCTTTAAACTTTTTGTTGGAAGGTAAGATTAGAAATGCTTTACTAACGGAAGAATCTAGTCCAGTAACAGTGTTGATGTACTGTTGTCGTGAGACTAATGATGGATGATTAGATGTGGGTTTTATAATTGAAATCACACTATATTTAAGAGAGTTACCTCTTTTTCCTAAAAAACATTTTTATAGCTGCATTTCTAAGTGGTAATTATGATTCATAAGATAAACTGAACACTTTTGTGGTAACTATCCAAGAACATTTTAACTTGATTTGATATATTGTAATCAAAGTAACACCTAGAAATGCAGCTTTGAAGTATTTCCATATTTATGATAAGATTTCATCTAAAATCCCAGTCGTTCTATTTCAATTCGAAAAAATTGTAAGGATTTTTCATTTGTAAATATCCTGGAACATCCTAAAAAAAAATTCCTTATGAAATTTGCGCAGTTTACTGTATCTTATGTAAATGTTAATTTAGAGAGGACATTCTGTAGTCAAGGTCAACTACAGTTGTGACACTATGTTTTCATGATATGCACATGCTGCTTTTTAAAATGACATGGCGTCTCCAATATTTCCAGATTATTTCTTAGCAATGTGCAAAGCTAGGAATCTAAAAATATACTCCATATCTAAAATCTAGCCTGGAATATCATTGCGTGATGCAAGCAAATATAGATATGACTACATGCCTTAGCGCTTGTAAAGGACAGTAACACCAAAGCAAAAAAAAAAAACGCCCCAAATTCCTTTACAACCACTATATATTTAATATATATAATATATTCCAACTTTATTTTGAAAGTAGTTCTATATTTAAACTTAGAATTGAACTGAGTGTCACCGATCTGCAGTGGATTTTCTGGATTAGAATATTATGGTGTAACTATGCACTGGGTTGTTGTTGAACTGATTAGCTAGTCACCTGCAGTAAGTTGGTACTGGGGCTGCCTGCTAGTTAATTACCAGCCTTTCTAAGTCCCCTCCCTTCCTATATTTTCTGCCCAAGTTTGCTTCAGTGTTCCTTTTCAACCCAAATTCTATTTTTGTTCTATTTCCCTGTGTACAGATGATTGTCTTTTTTTTAACATGAATCTTGCTTCCTACCCTCTCCTGGATTATGTCTTTGACTGCACTTTGTCTTGTGATTTGGATTGTCACCTAACTTCTTGTTTTCTTTTGTTCATTTTTCAGTTATTGTCTCTTGTTTGCATTGTAATATTTTCCTGCTTTCACCCAGTATTCTTTATTCCACTATGTACTTTTCCCTTCCTGTTTCTTGTTTCTTTCTGCTATTCTGTTCTCAGCCAGTTTGTCTCTTTCTCCCTGCTTCTTTCTCCTCCTACTGTTTTCAGTCCAAATTTCTGGTCCAGCCTGGACATAAATCAATAAAATTCATGAATTCAACATTTTTAAGTGTTCTATTTTAATAATTGCCATGCCAATTTAAAAAGAAATTTTTATTTTTCTGGTGTTACTAATTTACTACTAATTTGCTACTACTCATGTCCATTCATGAGCCGGGTCTGACAGGCTACTATGGGACCGCGGCTCAGGCTGTGTACAAGACCCGTAACAGCTTATGACTATTCATGAGCCGGGTCTGACGCTGCAACGCGGGACGACGTCACACACTGTTGACGTCACACACCAAGACCCGTAAGAGCTCATGAATATTCATGAGCCAGGTCTGATGTGGCAATACGAGATGACGTCGCACACTGCTGACGTCACAAACCAGGGCATTTAAAACATTGGGAAGACAGCTGATTGTGCGCCGCGAGAGGAAGCTCCAGTTTGGCAGCGAAACGCGTCCGGCAGCATGTGACATGGCTACCCGAACTTGACATGACCTAACTAAGCTTCTTACCCACGAGCTAGGTGCTAATACTTACCTTACTCCTTGTCTTTTTGGACTTACTGACAGCTTCATTTGTGACGTTCACTGAGGGATTCTTTACTCCAGACTACACTATTATACAGGTTTTTGCAATTTTTTGTCTGAATCCGCTTGGTTCACTCATATTTCTGCTCCATTTTCATTACCTGCCATGTCATCTGTATGTTTTCATATTTTTTTAATTGTTTTTACCATTTTCTTGCTCAGTCATTGTCTTCACTTTTTTCTTCCTTATTTTGGATTACTAATTAATAAACACTAATTTTATGCAGTGTGCACTTACTTATACAGGAGTTCTGTTTTCTTTTTGTATCCATACTAATTTAACTAAGGTATGCCCAGACAACCATGTAACTGCTTAAAGTTTATCTTAGTTATGCCTAGTGATTACACTGATTCTGACTTGGATTTCTCATTTAACTCTTGCTTGGTTTCTGATGTTTTATAATTTTTCACCTGTTTGATGACCCCCAAAATGTCTACTAGAATTTTAATTAGGAACATTTTCTTCATATTTCTTTTTTTCAAATTGCTCTATAGCTGGGTTTAACTCATTTATCCCAGAAAACTAAAAATATTTTTCTATTCATTGGTAACAAACATACTAAAACATAAATGGTATATATTATACAACCACTACAAACAAAAAGTTGAAAAGTTGCTAGTTGCTAAATGTGTTGCTGAATTATAATATGTCTGATGACCATTGTAAAGTTTCATTAGACTGCAGCAGGACATGGATACAGTTACAGTCATTTGAGAAAAAGGACTAGGAAATAATCATTGTATGCACATCTCCAAAACAATATGGTTAATCACTGGGAACCCATTAAATTTGACAAAGAACCGGGAACTGGGTTTGGTGAGTATGTATTTGTTCTGAAACAGAAACACAGACTGGAATCAGTGACTGTGCACAGGTCATCACTCTACACTGCAGCTATTCTTGTTGTATCAGGTTTCTGAATATTCAATTCTTTATTTACTCTGCTAATTATTTCTTCTTATTGTACTCTGCTGACTCTATTTACTCTTATTTACTCTACTGACTCTATTTACTCTTATTTACTCTACTGACTCTTCCTAACAGTTAAAGTTCATGTCATATACTGTATCATTATGGACCTTTGTGCTTATAACCTTGATTACTGTTTATTTTTTTTACTCACCCAATATTAAAGTTAGGCTCCATAATGAGGATAATTTTTTAAGTTAGAAATAAGTATAACAAGTTAGTGGACATATTTTCCTGTGAGTATACAGAAAGCATTTTGGAAATAGTACATATCATTAAAAGATATAAAAATATCTATTTTTTTCTCTCCTAGGAAAGCAATCCACATTTAAATAGTCACAACTCATAAGGCAATGTGATTTGATCATGTTTCTGTAGCATTTAGTATGTTTTTAGGATTTATGTAGGATTTATGTCTCAGGAGCTTGTGGCATTAGACCACAGCTACCAACTGTCCATGTCCCTTTATGCAAATATTCCCAGAATAAATTATGCAGTGAACTGAAGTGCATTATCTGTGTGACTCATAATTTCATGAACATTTTAAAATTACTTTTTTTTTATTAATTAATTTATTCCCCTTAATACCTGCTGCCTGTATCACAGACTAGGAGAGACAGTAGAGTTGTGCACCATGTTAGCCATAGATTTAAGCAAAGACAAGAGAGTATAGGTGATACCTTTTATTGACTAACAAAATAGGTGGTAAATGCAAGCTTTCGAGGCTCCTAAGGCCTCTTCATCAGGCAATAATATGGAACTGAGAATGACAATTTTATACAGAAACTGGTACATCATGGCTAAATGTTAT
This sequence comes from Pipa parva, assembly GCA_019650415.1. Lineage (NCBI taxonomy): Eukaryota > Metazoa > Chordata > Amphibia > Anura > Pipidae > Pipa > Pipa parva. Next base: position 12,253 of record WMED01000314.1, read on the forward strand.
CAGTTTAACATAAAAAAAATCACACACTGGAACAAAGCAATAAATTCCAATCAATACAACAACAAAGCCAAAAAGACTAGTGCTATATAGTGAGATATTATCAGTGAAACAACATTGCAAAACTACAAAGTCACAAACTGGTACAGAAGTTATCTGTTCGACACCCATTTGGAGTGTCGACCAGTTGTAAAAATGTGAATTACAGCAATGTAGTTAAACAATGCATCAAATTGCAGTACAGGATAAACTGTGGGAGAGGGTTAATTGAGCCATTAGTCCATAGGTATGAAGTGTGGGGCCATTAGAGACAATCAGTTGCAACTGAAATACTATCTCCCAATCTCTCTCTACTCCTTGACTCCCTGTAAGCAAACATATTATTTAAAGTGTTCTCCTATTGAAATTTAAGGCACTTCATGCCGTTGCCCCTCCCTATATTTCCTCACTCATTTGCCCATACCTTCCTCAACATCAACTGTGCTCCTCCCAAAGTAACCAGCTTTGTATGCCACACACTAATTCTTCCCTTTCTCATCTTAAACCCTTTTCTGTGTCGGCCTCCAACATCTGGAATTCTATACTCCTTCACCAGGAACATTCCGTTTGCACTTAGTACCGTGTCATATTACCTGCCCCTCTGGCTCAGTTTGCCAACTTAACATAAACTGCATGCAGCCAGAAGTTTTCATCTAACAAATTGTTTTATGCTATGCTGCAGTTCAGAAAACATGTAGCATATTTATAACAGTCTTGTAAAACCTTGGACTAGCATCACTACTGAGGTTTTAGTATAATGTGCAAAAGCATCCAAACTGTGTCAATGTTTCACTTCTTATCTGTAGAGTAAAATGTTTGTTTAGAATTCATTTTACATTTTCAATTAATTTGTGGTGGGTTTTTGTGTCACTCTCACTTAAGTCAGTTATTTATAAATCAGTCTTTTTAAATTAGGAAGTCATGGAACAATGCACTATGATCAGAGTTGCTAGAATTTTTTAAAAATCATCTCTTAGAAATTAATTTTCAAGCTATATTTAATATCCTACTTTAGAATTAATGTAAAGCCAATGAACGCATAACTATCAGTTGATTAAATATTAAGAATTTTATTGTTGGAATTCAGTTCATATGGAGAATGCCCTATTTAATTGCTGATGTTGGAAAATAACCAGACAAATATAAACACCTTCATTATCAGCCAAAATAAGACTTGGTTACCAAATAAGCTGCAAAAAGAATTCTAAAACTCCTTAATAGTATTTTTCATTTATTGAATCATTTATTGGGCAGGCAACCAAAACGATAAATGATACATTTCTAAATCCTAAAATTATAATATAATTTTCAAATTATAAGGTTCAAGCAGTTACTAAAAACTTTTCTGCAGTAATTGGTAAAGAAAACAATGATGTTCAGTATAACAATATACAAATATGGCACATGCACGAGACCTTAATGTTTTAAAAGAAATAAAGCATTACATGTCATTATGAGGTCTTCTGACCTATGATTGGCAACCACTATAAAAATGATGCAATCTGCATCGTAATGGTTTATAACTCAAGATAAATAAACTACCATTCTCTCACAGCAGGGTTAAATTTCAGTGGATTGTGGGGGGTTGAAGACCTGGTTCTGTCAATTTTTGTTTTTACTCCTTTAAAACAAATAAGATACTAAAGTATACAGAGCTGTACAAACTGTAGGCACATTACCTGCAGACGCTATTCTCCATCATGCAAATGAGTACCCATAGATGCCTTCACAGAACAATATCTATATGTGTATGTGTGTGGTTTTAGGTACTTTTTTGCTCTTGAGATAGCTGCCACTTTTTGGGCCTATGTTTGTCTTAGTTTACCCAACAATTTCAACAAGTTTTAGGGCACTATTGTCTCTCTCTGTGTCTCTGTGTCTCTCATCTAGTAATCTATCTAGGCATCTTTATATTTAAACAGCCAATTTTCTCCCTTGCCATCTGAACATCTAAATGTTAACTGAAAAGTTGGCAAATGCAGAGACAGTTATATTCTGTAAGTCTGTTCTGAGCTATGTATAGAGTTGTCTGAAATGATTGTGGAATTTGAATGATTGTTGATGGCTGTCAACATTTTGGGACAACATACTTTCTCAAAGTAAAGCTTTAAGAAATTTGGTTTAAGTATTTTTTTTTTTTTACAATACTGCAATGATTTTATTCAGTTCCAACATGTCATTCTAAAGAAAAGCTACAGACCTTTATCTTCTATACTGAGCAACTATTTTCTGGTATAAAATATCAATGCAAGCAGTGTTGTTATCTTAATTGAAAAAACAGCAGTGGGTTAATCACTAGGCTGTGATTAATCAATTCTAGTTGCTTAAAGTCTGTTCTTAGAATCCACACTTTCGAATAACAATGAGCAAATATTTGTTGGCTTGATTCTTACAATTCTTGTGAGGACTATGCTCTCGATCAGTGGTTCTCAACCTTTTTATTGCCGTGACCCTTTAGTATAATTCCCCATGATTTGGCGACCCCCATTTTTTCATTATTATTGGGCAACGCCATTTAATCCTTATATTTCCATTGGTCTTAGGCGACCCCAGGCAAATCATCATTCGACCCCAAATGGGGTTGCGACCCTCAGGTTGAGAACCGCTGCTCTAGATGATCTATTACATATTTCCTTTTTATATAATATTATTATATGTATATTATATGTAATACAATATATATACTATAGTATATATAATGATTATAGTATACTATAATGATGCTAAAACACCTATTTTTGTAATTTTTTTAAGGATAATTAAAGTCACATTGAAGTTTCATGACCACATAAAAGGGGATATTTGTAGGTAAAACAACTCCAAGGTGGCATTTAATATTCTCATGAACTATAGAAATGGGTATAATGTCTTGCAATATATAAGGTTGTTTTCAAAGCAAGTAAAATGTTAATTTAAACACACTCGTATATAAAATGCACACATTCTGTGCTTTCTGCTCCAGAGCAGTGCTTTTTTTACTCGGGGAAGGGCTCTGCTGACAATAAGATTAGTGTCTGTATCTTTAACATCAATAATTGGCACCAGAGGAATTTTGTTTACATTGGAACAATTTATTCACAATACCAGAACAACATAGAACATGTACTTGTAGCACTTAGTTACTCAGCAGCAAATTTTAATATCACAGCATTTCATATCACATATCATTACTTGTGACTAGTTACCCACCCAGTGTAACAATAGCCACTACAGCCTTTTGGCACTTGTGGGGCATCTTACCTCTGCAGGGGAATCCAGCCACCAGCATCTGAAGTGAACTTCAGCAGGATGCTTCTCACTCCATGGGTACACTTCAATCTCCAGATCTCTGTGCTTCCACCCTTAGGCCATATTTCCTTGTGTAAAGTGCGGAACCTACTACCTCAACACCTGAGTATCCTTTAAACACTACACTACCTGTTGGAATAAGCTACCCTCTCTAGCTATGGCTAACTATAACTTCTTTATATGATCTATTACATTGGCTCATAATGGGTCCTCCCACCTCCCTGGTGGAGGCCCAAATTGTAAAGAGCACTGACCCTTCAAAAGCAGCAACTCTTTAATACCTTTGGGATCCCACCCAGTAATTACATATTCATATTTCAATACTTCCTGAAAATATTCACTAAGATGATATCTAATATGCTACACTAGATGGAGCTAGTACTATAGAACTTAGTAAAATACATTTCTATTGCTATAGATTTAGAATAATACATTACATTATTCCAAAATACAAACAATTAATTAACAGACTCCAGCACACCTATTAACATAAAATTAAGTAATTAAGCTTAGTGCTACCACAGAAATATATAGGACAGAAGTAAAGATCCAGTTGTAAAGTGCTGTACGTCAAAAGTAAAGCTTTAAGAAATTTCGACGAAACGCGTACGGCATTCACAGGCACTGCGTTATTGGGTCCCGGTATCCTCCCTTTTATCGCTTCTTTTGACGTACAGCACTTTACAACTGGATCTTTACTTCTGTCCTATTTTGGGAGCGTTTACCTTGGCAGATACTGAACCGGGACTTAAAACTTTACTGACTTCAATGACCTCTGACTGGTATTTATAACATTGTGGGATATTTATTTACACATTGACGGTTATTGTATACAGCAGTTGCCTTGTTGTTTTTTTGTCCTATTTTAATTGTTTTTAATTCACCCCCTCTTTTGAGTGTTTTTTGTATTTGTATTTATTTTCAAATAAACTTGTGTGCACCACATATAGAAATATCTTTCCTCTTTTTTGTTTATTATTATTCCAAAATACATTATCTGCACATATCTTTAACTAATTCTTAGGAGAGTGAAATGCTTAATATTTTCAAAGTACAATTGCATATTTACACATAGCCTATCATCAAACACATAAGATTGACTGACATTTGAAAATGCGATGTGCACTTCCCATTTTAGGTAACTGCATAGAATTAGTGATTATTAGAAATAAACTCACTTATTAAAACTTAGTATAGGGATTGAGTCACAGATAAATGAGATAGAGAGGAAGAGATGGGACGAGAGCTTGCCTGGCTCCTACAGCCCACAGAGGAAATGAAGAATAGCCACATATAGTTTTATATGAAGTGCAACAGCCCCAATTCTTGTACTGGATATCTATTGAACTAGCTTAGAGAGCATTGCAGCATTCCTATTTTTTTCTCATCAACACCTAACTTACTTGGAACTTGTTTACTATGCATCTCCCTTATCTGTAAGCTTCTTAGGGATTAGGTGAAACAATCCTAACAATCCATAAGAATCTACCTAAGAAGAATGCTGGCTTTCTAGGTAGTTAAAAAAGACTTGAAGCACTTGCAGGAAAATGTCAGTCTGGGGCCGAACTCTCAAAACTTAAATCAAAGTGCTGCAGGTAGTTTGTGGCCACAGGGATTTAGCCTCTCTCACCCTGGTTGGTAAACAAAAAGCTTGTCATGGATATAGTGGACTCTCTTATCATCATGGGGCTGACATGGGTTTATCTGAGGTGTGGAGTCTAAGGAGCCTCCGGTCTTCACCCAAGGGGGTATGGCCTTTGTGGCAGGGAGACTCCCAGGTCACAGCCTTCAGGCTCACCCCCCAATAGTGATAGCTGGATAGGCAGGAACTAACAGGTACTGTCTCTTTAAGAGCGGATTGGCACAAGAAGATGCAGGCAGCAAGAGGACACTAGGAGCAGGTACTGGACACAGGAACTGGATAGTGGGATGGTGACTTACACAGGTCTAGAAACTGGACATGAAACTTAGAGCCTAAAGTGGTATGACATTCAGGCAACAAGTGCCTGAAAAATGTCGGCTTTTAAATCCCCAGCCAGCAGCAAGGGAGGGACAAGCATTGTTGCCTAGCAAGGATGCATGTCCATCAAAAACGAGCTGCCAGCCTCCCACACACTGAGCGCTTCCGCATATACACAGTGCTGGAAGCCGGAGAGGAGACAGACACCACTGGATCGTGGTTGAAGGTATGTAAGAAAGCTGCTGTGAATAAATATACTAAACACCTTTTGGTGTTTCATTAAAACAGTCACTGGCAAAAACTAATTTAGTATAACATAAAAAAATGGACTTAGAATGAATGAATTATTTATCATTATGACTATTGCACTATTTTGAATTCAAATATAAGCATAGGGTCTACAAATTTTGAATTTTTACTATATTTTTGAATGTTTACACACATTCATTGTGAAATCTGATTAAAGATACCATTCTGCACAAAACTAATAGCCATCCTTTAGGCTCTCTAGTTTCTTCTTACAGTCCCGAAACATACCAGTAGGTTAATTGACATATAACTAAACTGGGCTTATAGTATGTTCGTCTACAGAAATTAGATTGTAAGCTTCATGGAGGAAGAGACTGATTTGATTGGTTAAACACTGTACATCAGAGCATATCATGCTGATGTGATATAAAAAGAAGTATATGAAAAAGTGACATGCAGCAAAAGGTGAGATAAATGTGGTCAATAACCTTTTCAATATATTAGTTTACAATAGCTTTACAGTGATATAATACTGCTTCAGAGAAATGCTAATGGATAATAGCCTTTAAGACAAGACTGAAGGTTTCACTCACAGATCCAGGAGCGATGTGTAAACCTTTTGCCATTTCATAACTGTTAAGATGATCAAGAGTATTTTAGTACAGCCTAATTGGATGATATTGTAATTTGTTATATAATGTGAAATTTATGGTGCTGTCATCTAAATAGTCTTGTGGTCAAAAGGCCCAAACCAGAAAATTGTCCAGTATCCTGAATAGTAGAAAAGTAATTGAGGCATATATTAGGAAATTGTCAAGTTCAAAGATACTTAGCAGAATGAATGCTTTCATGATTTCACTTTACAATACCCATCCTAAATATGTCTTCAGCTTATTATATTCTGTATTGTTCATTAAAAAAAAAAACACACATATGAATAATCTCATTTTATACCGGTTCAAATGATGTTTGCAATTTTAACCGTGTCAATGATGTCTTAAACATGGAGCTAAAATATAGACAGTATCCATAGAGTAATCATTAGCATCTAAACGGCTTCTGGGCAGGATACATAAACCAAATGTGTTCTTTTCTGCTCTTCAATTTTATGTTTTTACCTGTATTTTTCATTCACTGACATCCTACTTTTTTACACATAACTTTCAAGAGCAACAGGTAATATATTTATATTGAAGGCAATGTGAAAGGAAAGCAATATAATACAATTATTATCATATATTCAACAATTTACTGACAATTGTTTTGGAATAGGTTGTGGAAAGTCAGTTTATAACATACCCTAAAACAGCGGTGTCCGAATTAGAGTTTCACTCTACAAGAGAAATAAGTCTTCCAACTCTGTAGTTATTGCAAATCTGGACCTTTTTTAAATGTAAGTTATGGACTTGATGCTTTGTTCTATTTGAGTTGAGTTGTGTACTTTTCTTTTCCAAATCTACACTGGCCTATCTGTAATTGTATAAATGCAATGTTCCCATTGCACATTATTCTCTGTTTTGCTATTTTATATACACAGAGCTTAAAAAATGCATGTAATAAGTTTTATTTTTCTATTTCCTCAGTAGCTAACAAAGTCTTTTCATTTTTTAGAGGGACTACATAATCAGACCTTTCCTTTTTACCATTGTAAGTAATCACAATTTTGAAAAGATTTTTTTACCATTTTAATGTTATTTTATCACCTGAGTATGCTAGAGCTTGTAATAGGTATCTACCATGTCCAAGTAAGCAGAAAATACTCTAAGGGGGTAGACCCACTTACATATTGGAGGGGTACAGTTCAGCACAACAGAAATTCATACACATGTATGGTACATTCATCTATGAATGAATCAGGAAGTCAGTGGTTCTTGCTTCAAAACTTAACAAATGCTTTATTTACAAGGAACAAGTGTTATCAGTCATTTCAGTCATCAAATATTCAGCAGTAGTAGCACTATATACTTGTAACAATATTCGAGCATAATTACCACCAGAAAGAAGCCTCAACCAAAATATTAGAAACATAGGACAGGGAGAAGGACATCTTTCTTTAAGGAGTCATGATTCTTTTTTCTTAACCCCCCACTGGCTTCCCTGAACTGAGTGTCCATCTAACAGGACCAGGACACTTGGGCTGCTAAGTCCACTCCTTTGAGAGGTTAAGTGCTACCTATCTATCTGAATTATATATTTCATTATTGAGATAAGTGTAACACTTTGGTTAACTACCAGCTATGAACTACTGGCATTCACATTTCATTCCCAGGCTAACGAAGTACATGTCTCAGAGGGTAAGCCTTTCTTATTTAATGAAGGGTTACACATGCAGCATAACAGCAATTATTAGGTGTATGTAGTACACTTTTCTAAGCTTTTAATACAATTGGGAACCAGTGGTTCTTGCATAAATCTAATCAACAAGTAGTGTAAGGTAACAATTGTTTCAGCAATCATAATACAGGTAGTTATAGCACCATCATATAATATAAACCGCAGTAGAATGTTGATGAGGGAAAACCTTGTACTTGTAGAGAAGTGAGAATTACCAGTTTCATAATAATCTCTGGACAGCGAACTAGCCATAAATCACATGTGCAGAATGAAAATTTAAAAAAAAATCTGTGCATGCTCTTTATGACTAGTTCGGTGAACTCAGGGGGCGGGAACTATGATGCTTTATACATCAAATACAGGGGTGGAAGAGAGCTGCAGCTGGCAGTTTTCATCTCATGATCCTGGGCTGTGGATCATAAGATGAAAGCTAATCCAGCAACAGTACAGTTAGTGCTAAAGCGATCTGGTAAGGTTATTTTCTAATAATAGTTCTTCCCTCAGAATAATAAAATGAGTTCTTTCAAAATTAAATGTTTTGGCCCTAAAAGCATATATTCTTTCTTTTATAGTTTAAATAAAAAACACTCATATTATGATCAGAAGTGTCCTTCTTTTGACAGTTAAATCACTTCACTTTTTGTTGCCCTATTTATACCATTTTCACAAACCAGTCATTTTTGTTCATTGCTCACCAACACCAATCCTGCCATTTCCCTTTTTCTTTCTGCCTCATATCTGTGGTCAGTGCCAGCTCTGCCATTAGGCAGAGTAGGCAAATGTTAGGGGTGCCGCCTGCCCAGGGGGGCGCCCCTAGCATTTTCTTTCTTTTTGGGCTGGTACTTTACGTGCAGCCATGGCTCAACTCATTGGGAGCTCTAAAGTTGATCCGCGGCTGGACGTGAGTGGAGGCGGCGCGGGGCAGGGATGGTGTGGGGGGCAGTGTGGATCGGGGGTGGGGGCGCTGGGGGGGCAGCACAGGATGGGGGGGCAAGGGGGGGCGCCGCGTGGGGGGCCACCTAGGGTGCCACTAGAGCCAGAGCTGTCTTTGTCTTTGGTATTCTATAACTCTTTACCCCCTGCCAACAATCCCTCTGATTTTCAACACTAAACTCAAATCTTACCTCTTGAACCACTAGCACTAGTTTTCATGTATTTCATTTATTTTATACTTATGTAGCTATCTGTGCTTAGACTTGGCACTTATAGTCGAATGACTTTGGGGTTTTTTCATGAAATGCACAGTTATCTGGGACTATTGGCTGCAATGTGGCAAATTTAAAACAAATTCAACACCTTATGATAGTTGCAGACTTATGGGGCACTTAGCACCACTTTACATGTGCATGCACAAGTAATTTGATTATTCATAAAACATCCAAGTCTGTCACAATAGAAAATTTAACAAGGCATATTGTGTCGCATTTGCCAAGTTTACTTTGACAGATTGGAGTGATGAAGTAGGGGGCTGATGCCATGTCTCCTACTGTCTGACGGACTATGCCACACTATGCAAAAGATGATTGCTGAGGTGGTTGTGTTTTCACTGTGGGAATCCTCTGTTTAGCATTAGAGCAATAGTGATTCAAAGTGATGCAAAGTTACTTTTACAGTCAAATTCGCACTTTGTAGATAATGGATTAGTAGGTTAAGATGTCCTGAAAGTCACATCTCCGTTATGGAAATCATCTGTTTAGTTAATAAGGAGTAGTGACCCTATGTCACTTTGACAGTCAAATTCTCACTTTGATAAATAAGCCCTAATTTGTGTTACTGTGATTATTACCTCCCTCAATCTGTGTATTTAGGTGTATGTAAGTTTCCCTTCTATTTGTATTATAAGCTCTATGGGGCAGAGACCTCCATCCTCTTTTTGTAATTACTGCCTGACAGAGTGACCTAGTGGTGTTTTATTAATAAAAATAACAAATTTATAATAAATATATTGCTTTTATAAGCTCTTTATTGTTAGAAATTATGAGGTCCAATAGTGCTTATTATTTAATGTGGGCTTCAATAACTGACCAATAACTTTTCCCACCATGAATTTAAAAATAATTTTTCCTTCATTGCACTGCCTTTTCTCCAGACATCCAGACATGAAAATAAAAAACACACATTACTTACCACCACTCTACCAGTTTGTGCAGTTCTTTCAGTTTATGTAAAGGGGCATAACTTCTGTTGCTAAGTGACAAATAACGACCAATAGATGATAGATGTGTTTTCATTTTGTTCCACACATGCATTTCTGCATCACAAAGACATCACATACTAGGTCCACCCTTCATTTCACTTCTAACATGCTGACAAACTGGCCCATCTGTTTGTCCTATTTCTCTGAATGAGCACATAGCTCAAGTGAGGATTTAAGCCATGTCTTAACAAAAGCCTTCACTGCTCAACCATTTTACAGACATTTGTAAACAATCACTTTAAATTGATACTCAGTAGTTTTTATTTGCGATTACTATTTTGAATTCATTTATTTTAATTTGCAATCTATATTTGATGTAAAGGATGTATGCCCCTCCCATAAAAGATGTTCATTCTTTAAACTGATTTTACATTTTATGTTTATTTTGTCGTTGGTCCTAACACTGAACAAGACAATTGAGTAATCCTCTGCCTCTCCCAGAAATTTGTCTACCCAGTCTACCACTTGCACAATCCTGGCAGCTTGTGGCAGTCCCTTCTAACAACTTACTGTCTTAGCCTATTAGCACTGCCATCCTTTGCACTACCAGTATGTAGTTGATCATCAGTGTGACTTGACTAAGAGCCATGACTAAGAGCCACGCTCGAAACGCGTAGGCCATTGCTGTTTTTATGTCTTTTTAATTTTTTGCCAACATGGCCACAATAAAGAAGTTTTAACATTATCAAGGAGTGCTGGAGATCTATTCCATTTTTGTATCTGCATAAGACGTCCGCTGCTCCGGAGCACCCTGCACTTGGACATGAAAAAGGATTGAGCATTTGGTAAATATATATATGGCAACATATATCAATTGCATTACCATTAACCTTTACCTCTACTTGATTGTCACACCTTTCCACCTTCCTCTAATATACTACTAACAACCTGCTCAGTAAGCAGCATCCACCATTCAAGATTGTCAGTCATCCTCAGTAATGAATTTTAGCCCTCCATATCTCTAACACAAGCTTCTAGCTAGGCAACATGCTCACATCTGTCACTGAGGTATTCCCCCTGGGATTGTTGTTCCAACAGTGCATACATATGGCAAACTGTGCACTGAAGCAAGCCTCCAATCTGCTAAGCATTATCCTAGTCACAAAAATACAGATACAATAGAAAAGAATTTGATAATTAAATAAAATCATTTACAGGAAGCACAGATAGTGATTTCTATCAATATGCAAGGAACATAATACCTCATGGTTTGAGGATAAAACAATCCTTGTACAACTTAAAATATGCATCCACAGTAGTAAGTTGATTTAAAAAAAAAAACTTATAAACAAAATTAATTTGAAAAAAAAAAACATATATCACAAATAGAGAGCAACAACAGAGTTACTGGAATCACACAACATCAGTTGGATTAAAGAACGTGAAACAAAAATGATAAATATTCCTAAAATTCTACAAAGTGCATAAATTGTACCATCCATCTACAATCTCATGGAAGCTGCCTCATACATGTTTTTTTTTATTTCAGAAGACTTCTACAAAATATTTCTTTTATACACAATAAATAAAACCTGCACGGAAAGAAGGTAATTATAGTAAACACCAGTATCTTTATCACACTACTTGGATGCAGTAAACTAGACCATTAAACTGAAATCTTCCACCCTAAAGTCATTAATCATTAATATCAGCATGAAAGAATAGCAAATGACCAACATTTTGAGGGTATCATATGGTCCTGGTATGCAGTATGCTTTGAGAATCAGACTAGAGATACCATATTCATTATGTATATGCATTAAAAAAGGGGATACAGTGTGGCCCAGAAAGTCTAAAGTGATTGTGCAATCTTAGGTGATAGGACACTAAAATACTTAAGGGGGCCTTAATTTGTAAGATGCAAATCTCTCTCAGCATATTGCTCCAAAGGCTGGAGACTGGGAGACACCGCACTTGTGTGGCTCCCCTTGAAAAAGACCAGTTCCTACTCTTTCTGTTGGCTTTTTTTTCTGCTCTGCTTTGCTGTCTCTTGCCATTGGCTTGGTAGGGGCACTTGAGAGAAAGGGCTTATGGTGTCAGTTGTGTCTGAGAAAGTGACAAGAACAGTTGCAGACTAATACTTAGAATGGTCACCAATGGTTCACTTTCTCAAGAAATAGTAAGCACCCCATATCTCAACAAGCACTCTGGTGTAGCCACTTTCTTTAGTATCAGCTCCAACAACAAGAGGTATATTGGTAGCTGAGTGGCCATGAGTAGCTGAAGCTTTTCAAAAATCACCCTGTGTATCATGCCATGCTACCTCTCCTGGTGTGTGGAAAGTAAAGTGATCTTATCTTGTACCAAAACATCACTGTCATCTAGTTTTTACTTTGCAATTGGTCTTCACTGGATGCTGGAAGTCACCATTGGACTGTTGAGAGCTTACCATGGGGACATCTGTCAGATGTCCCAACTCCCCCTTAAGGGTCTAACCCTGGTTCAAAGTCTGAGGGCAGTATTAGGGAGTGGTATGCACTGGTTAGTCTATGATACATACAAGTCTCCTAGATTACAACTCCATCTGCCACAAGTATTCAGTTGACAAACTAAGTAGGAAATCAGATCAAGACATATCCATGGTCATGCAATTTTCCTATGAAAATGCTCTGTTTTATGGTTTATAGCCACCATTAGACTAGCTAAATATTTGTCTTATCAATTGATGCTACACTGGTACTTTGAGAAAACTGATGTGCAATTTATAATCATTACTTTTTTAAAACCATGTTTTGTATATTGAAGTTAACATCAACACCATAAACATAGGTAAACACCTTTATACCATGATATGGGTAAATCTTCTGGACAAAAGGTTTTTTTGTAACCTGCAGTATTCCATTATAACATACACTTGCAAATGAGAATGCATTTTACATAATTTATGGGAAGCAATATTTGCATTTTTACCTTTTTATCATAAAATCATAATTTTTAATTATCAGGTATAATGGTCACATCTGTTTTAATGGCTTGATAAGGCTTAATCCATTTCCTAGAAAATCATTGCATGGCTAAAAATGTATAAATTGGGTAGATTTACTATTCATCAGACTTAACTCCCCTTAAGAATTTGTCTTCACTAAATAATTACCTAAATAATATCATGCACTTGCAGAAATGTACCTTGTGCACAAAGGAAGCATTATAATGCAGCATCTGTTGAGTACTACTGGTAATTTAACACTTTCAAAGTTTATTATGTTCAAACCCCAGCAATGAGGTTTCTGAAACACAACTTCACAAAAACCCCATTGTTTCAGATTGACTTTGTAGTACTAGTTCTATTAACTTTATAGCACACAACCATAAGCATAATTAAAACAGATGGTGTTATAAACCCAACTGGAAGGAGAGAGGCATTTTTACAGACAAACTGCTTTAAGTTGTGTAGCACAGCATATGCTAATTTACATTAAGATGCTTATTTACTACCTTCCAGTTCATGTTTCTTATTTGTAAGGACTGCATGGGTTCTCATTGTTTTTATCATGCAGTGTGGATATTACAGTAAGTGGGTTATTGCCTTTAACTAGTATTGGGAAAACCCTAAAGACAACAGTTATAATTCTTTTAACTATTAGGGAAAATATGTTTTTTAATTCAGCAATAGAAACACAACATTGCCTTTTAAAACTACCAAAATATGAATATGAAAAGATATGGAGGACTACCCATGGCTGCTTATCTGTTTCTTTTTAAAAAACATTTAAAAAAACGTATTAAAGTGAAGTTTGTGACCTTTTTCAAGGTCTCAAGTACAAATATAAGTGCAAACAAAAGAAAAAAAGGGTGAACAATCGGAAACCTTTATTTTATATTTTTAAACTTACCATATGCACTAATCTAACTGCAGAATTTTAGTTAATATATCTCCGCGATAAGCATTTAAACCTTGCTCTCTATTGTTCATCACATATACAGTTCTCCACTGAAATACTGCAGAATGTGAGCATGTTTTTATGTATACTTTGCTGGAGAAGCTAAATAGAAATACTGTGCTAAATATTAGCAAGGTCATAATAAATATAACCAATTCAAGAAATGTAGATAGAATCTGCCAGCTATGGTGGACTTTTCAAATATGGGAAAATTATAGGGATATGCATCAAAGAAAGTCAGTTGCTCACCTTGTATTTCCATTTTTATTGCAGAACCTCAAACAGCACAACGTTTGCATAACATGGCATAATGCTTCACTTCATCAGGTACAGTTGTTGGGACCAATGAGTAACTAGCAGGTGACAGTGGGGAATGGGGAAGAAGAAGATAAACAGTAAGGTAGATTGTGAAACACTGGTGTGAAAACAGTGATACTGGATATGTTTTATTTCATTACCTACTAGGCAATGCCTTCCCTGGTTTAAGAGGGAATACATATTAGGAATGGAAACATGGCACGATTAGGATAATAAGGGACTCTTCTATATAATAGATAAATCCAGGAATATTTTATTCTGATGACTGAACAGTGTGTCTGTTTGTTGGAGCCTGGCACAAAGGGAACAAGTTGAATAGAAATTAAGGTGGAGAGTAACCTAGAGGTTGTGAATCATATAGATATAAATTAGAGCATGTTTCATTAAATATTGTCCATGTCACTCATTAGTATGGTTTTAAATTTATTGATACCGGAGATGATTTTCCAATCACTATGATATACTGTATATACAGTATTGGAAGAAGTGCTGAATTTACTGTGTGTGCATGAGGGGGTTGCTTCAAACTACCATGTTTATATGATTCTACATCATTTGAGACAATAATTGTAATGAAGGATAATTCTGTAAGGATGGTTGAATTTAACTACCTAAATGGAAAAACAGTAGAATGAAACAAAGCCTGTACTGTTATTTTGATTGATAATATAATTTAATAATATGTTGATTTTTTTGGGTATCAGCATACACCTTTGAAAAAGTTTACCTATAACTAGGTATGATATCCTGAGATGTAAGCTCCATATACAATACATATTAAAAGACAGCTTGTGGCATTAGTCTATAGAAAAGATGTCTTGAAACGGCAACCTGATTTAATAACAGATGTCTAAGTCAATGAACATTAAGGGAATAGTTACACTAACTAAATATCATTTAAATTCGGTTAGTTAACATTTTATTAGAGCACTGTATATGATTAAAAGAGGTATAGTCTATCTATTTAGAAAAATACCATACCAACACTCTTGCTTGAGACTTGAGAAAGGGAGGACAGACCTCTCAAACGCTCATCTAACTGAACTGACTGTTAGTCCACTAACAAAGGTATCACCAAGTATTGCAATACTGCAACAATATTGCAATACTCAATTATTTATATATATATAGAGAGAGACAATGATAAAAGCTAACTTTTGAACATTTTTTAAGGTCACAGGTCTTTGGTCTACATTTACCTACTATCAGAAAGCCTTGTAAGATTACAAATGTATTTAAACCTATTCATTCAGTAAATGCACTATAGCACCAAAATAATTATTGAGTCAAATAGAGGACTTTGTTATCACATTGGATTTATTGAAATTCTCTGCCTTGTTTCTCAGCAATTTGGATGTCAGTTTGTGCTCTATTATGTGTCAATAACAGGAATCATGGATGAATGGGAGGTATGAGATTCTGCAGCTTGGCGCTTCATTACTTAGCCTTTTGATTGAAACAAAATCACTATACTGGAGTGGCATTGATTTCTTTATGTTAAAAGTTTTAGAACGTATGCATTTATATTTATATTTGCATTAGTTTATTTAAGAAGTTTATTTAATCATCAACTACTTGGCCTTTGTGATGACATGGTAAAACAAACCCCAAACCTTTTTTTATTTATTAACCCTTTATGTGTCCATATAATCATAATGTCCATATATCATGAATTACACCACTGAAGTTCTTATAAATACAGAATAAACACTGGAGTGTAAGGCATTTTTAAATATTAGCTTAATTATAGTTTCATCATTATGTAATATAAAATACATAGAAAAAACAAAGTTCTCACCTTTTCATTGGTAGACTCCTGATATATGAGATACCTAAGGTTTTGCAGATTGTAGGGTACTTCAGAATACTATTGTAAAGTCTTAAATTAAACTCAAAATAAATTAATATTTGAACTAAATCACATAAGCTTGGTGGTTCCTTATTATGTGACTCACTCACAAATGAATATTTATATTTGCCCATTTATCATAGCCACCACCACCAAACTCCATCAATTAAAAACTAGTGTAGAGATGAGAAAGCTGGGAAAATTACTCAAAAGAATTCAATAGGGATCTCAGAATTTCACTTTTTCAAGTTCATTCCCATGAGATCTTGGAAGTTTCTCATGATAAATATCACAACATTTTTTCAATCGATATTAATTGACAGAAAATTTTCCACCTAATTTTTCACTGTAAAGAAAGTCATACTTTACATTAGTAGTATGGCAGTCTTTCAAAACATTTGATCGAAAAACTCAATTGAAAGGTTTGTCAGTAAATATCGAACGAAAAACTTGCAAGAAACTTATCAGATCTCACGATAATAAATTTGTAAAAGCAAAATTGGGCTTTTCTGAGTTTATTAAATTTTGCCTTTATAAGAACATTACAGTTAAGGGTACTGAACATAACATTGTACTTCTATGACTTATGAATATTGAGATCTTCACCAAAAACCTAAGAGTTACAGAACTAGACAGCTTGGATAATGGTTTTTATACAAAATTATATGTCTAAAAGGTAATGATATCTAAATCAAAAGCAATTATATATATATCAGTATATTAGGGAAAATGTTTGTTTTTGAATAAATAGTGAAAGTAATTTTAAAACCTTTCATATATGCATAAATTGCATTTCTACATTAAACTACTCCTGTATGCAGTAGCATGCACACATCAGTATGGGCCCACATCAGGTGCAGGTTAAAAGCTATACCTGCACGGACAAATGAGCTGGAGTTACTGCTGTTAAATGGAATTATTTACAAGTAAAGGAGTAATGTGAAAGCAAAATATGCGTGCGTTAATATGTATAACAAAGAATTTTTTGGTGTCAGTAGCTGCTCGATGATATAATTTGTATTTTTTAACATTCACAATAACGAGGGCCGAGATTATTGTTATACTAGACAATCCTGCTACTCTTGCAATATTTATCATATTATGCAGAGGCAATCAATAAACAAGGGGCATATTCTATGTGTTTCATATATAAAGTAATTTGCTGCACGCTAGTGAGATACAGCAGAGGAGGAAGGGTTCAAACAGGGTATTGTCCTGTATCAAAACAGGCCACTACTTCCTTATTGCTAAAACTATGAAAATAATTCTTAAGGGAACATGAATACATTTAAAAAGATATATATGTATATCAACATATACAGTATAAATGACAAAAAATGTTATTGGCAGACCTCCTTCACAGATTTCTTTCTCTTGAGAGGTCAATGGATATCCTAACGCAATTTGTGATAATGTTATTCTATTAACCCAATGAATATTAATTTGGTCACACTGGAATTCATGTCCTGATATTGCAATACAGGATAGCACAAGTTTATCTGTTTAGTGTACCCACTGTTTACCCTATATCAGTTCTTTACATATATTCTTGTCTTTTACAGTAAAAGCAATACTACTCTCTAATCACCATACACCGTATAATCTTCATAGTTTGGTTTCTTCTTTACCTATTATGTCAGACAAATGAAGTCCACATTCCCTCATGGTGTTTGCAAATGAATCCAAAATTAGGATTCTGTTTACCTTAGCATCTATCTCCTGACAAATATCTAGTGATAAAAAGTCACAGACCATTTATTCCAGCTTGCTGCCAAGTTTGCTTGGGGCTGGTGCACATCATATGCAGGGAAAGAGGGTAAGCAGGCCATGGCTGTGCTAGTATTACAGTCTTATAAACAGATTGCTGGATTACTGAAATACCTTTAGCTGACGATTTTTAATCCTCGTTGCCAGTTGTAGTGTTGTAGTGAGGATGTATGTCACCTGGGATAGGTCCAATATGAGACACTGACTTTCTGGATCAGAACTCTTTATTCCATGCTTCATCCATAGCTTCCTGTCTAGCACTTCCCCCTTCCTTTAGTTAACCCCTCCTCCTCTATTACCTCACTCTTGCTAGGCAGATGGATTACAATGTGTGAACAACAAACACATAGAACAGTACATAGAACAGTTACAACTACATCACAACAGATTGAATGGTAGAGGGTAGGGGAAACTAGTACATTTCATTTTTAACAGAGCCATAATCATACAACTAATGATTTGCCTTTTCTGGAAAACCAGATCTCATTTTCTACTTTTGCATAAATATGAATTATCTACAAAGTATCACAAGCTAATATACTAATATTGTTCTTGGCTTTTTCTTTTCACATAAGAAAACCTGTTACCTTTTTATCAGGAATATATTTTGCCTTTTGTTTATTCACTATAACGCATGCTATCATTCTATTTTTTCTTATCTGACCCTACATGCTACTTGCAAGTAGTAAATGAGGATTAAAAACAATACAAATTAGCACCATATGTGTATATTTCAGTGAATGCTAAATGTAGAAAGGTCTCTTCACTATAAAATTATCTGCAAATAGTTCATTCTGTGCTTGAGAATAATTATAATTATGATAATTCCAGAGAAAGAACATTCTCTTATTCAAATTAAAGGATAACTAGAGTTGTGAAACATTGTTAATTAATTGTGAACACTGGCAGTAGACTTACAGTACTGCTGCAGGATCTGCTACATTTACACAATCATATGGCCAAGATCATTACTCCAAATGACATAGATTGTCACAAAGTAACCGCACCCTTTTTAATTTCACCAAAACACCCTCTGAAGCGCATGCACAGATCTAAAAAATCTCTCTGCACATGCTCTTCAGCGGATGTTTCGGCGAAATTAGGAAAAGGGCGCAGGCTTGCATCAGGGAGTTTGGAGGAATGATTCTGGGCTTTGTAAGTGAAGCTGATCCTACAGCAGCACTGTCAGTCTACTGCTAGTCTTCACAATTATTTAACAAAGTTTTACAACTAGAGTTCTCCTTTAAGGACAAAAAATAAAAATAATTTGCTTTGGAAAGAGTATATTGTGAGATCCTAAAGCATGCCTTAACCTGACATTAACAAATGTCAATGGTTATTTATCATGATAGTTAACAAAGTTAACAATTAGTAGTTATTCCCAATGTATTTACATATTTTGGTGAATATATATCTTTGCATCTATTGTTAAATGTATATGACTATTAATGCAATATTGTAATGAATTTAGATAGAAAATAAATCGTTGGAGAGATTTTTTTATAAGAGGTTTAAATTAGCAAAACATAAAAATATATCAAAAGAGGTTCTTTTTTCAATCACTGATATTTAAGATATATTATATAGATACTTATAAGTATAACAATGTGATTAGCAAGTATAAATATGATTGAAAACATAGATATAGGAAATGAAGATACCAAAACAGATAAGTTTACAAAAAATAACTAAGGTTGTAAACATTGTGGGAGCAATTCAGGAAAGTCCGAACTTACCTAGCGATCTTTCGATTCACCTTGCAGAGACTGGTATGCGCTCCCTTCTCTCCTGCACATGGAGATCAGCGAATGCTTTAAAGGTATTCCAGTCTTGCGAGGCGACTCAAATGGTCGCAAGGTGAGCCGAAGTACCTTTAAAGCGTTCGCTGATCTCTGCATGCAGGAGAGAAGGGATTGCGTACCAGTCTCTGCGAGGTGAATCGAAGGATCACCAAGTAAGTTCACACTTTCCTAAATTACCCCCAAATTTGCAGCAGTAAAGTTTTATTTATGGTTCATTCTGGTGAAGGTATATTACATGTTATATGTTCTTCCCTGTTTATATGTTGCATTGCTCAAGGTATCCTTTTTCTCCTATATGTTCTTTCGTCTTCTTTCCTATGTGCTCACATTATTTTATATATACCTCCATCAAGGAGTGTTAACCGTCCTCCCAGATATACATTGCCCTCCCACTTAATGTTGGCCATATCTTATTATATACTATATATTATTATTTTATGAGCTGTTGATATTCTTCACCCACTTCTTGTCTTTTTAAGCTGAGTGTTTCATGTTCAACAATATAAGAAAGATTAAAATTAGTAGTGATATAGTGTACTCTTAGTGTCTCCATCTACACAGATGCATATTGCTTCATAAAGTAAAACTTTCTGGACAGTACCTTAACTAAATATACAAAGTAGGTATGCATAATGCGTTGATTATCCTAATTAGAAAATTCACAGATTTCATCATATTTTTGCTGTCATGAATAAAAGCAAAACAGAATATGGACAAAAGGTAAATTGTTTTTTTCTAACACAGTCCTTTAAAGCTGAACCTAAGTAAACAAGTCAAGTGTACTTTAAATTTCAAAATTACTGTTAAATCAAAAGAGACAGAACAATTTTTCATTCAAATGGAAAGGCTATTTACTTTCTTAACTGATGCTTAGGATACTGATGTATGATGTCAAAAGGTAAATGATTTTGAACTAAATTCAATTTAAATTTCATTACATATATGCTTGAAAATGGAGTTTTACTTATTTTTTTGCTTTCTCTTTGAGAATCTTTCACTTTTAATAATTTTCTTGCCTAATGTCATGATGTATTTTACACAGCAAGTTAAAGTGAAAAATGTTTTTTTCATTCAGTATAAATAGATTTAATGTGGCTGTGAAATAGACTTATGTGGTTAAGACTGCTTTTTCATCCACAGAGCTATACTGCTTAAAAATATTTAACAAAAGAAACCATTAGTTGATTTGGAGATCTGTTGTTGAGTCCCAGATACTTGATAAAAAGTGGCAAGTATCTGACTTTCCTAATTCTGATAGTTTTCATCATTGCATTATTTGTGTAGTTATTTCCCTGGAAAATTTTACTTTTTCTATAGAAATTGGTTATATCACTCGCCCAAAGCTGCATAAATGATGGATTTACTACATTACCGCAAGTCAATAAAAGCAAGGATAAATATGAGAATGTCATCTTTTTTGTCTGGCAGAAACTCCCTGAAATGCTTTGTCTATTGCAATGGTATTTTTTGTATCACAATAGACCTTTAGATCAGCGGTTCTCAACCTTTTCGGCCGGCGACCCCGGCCCTGACGTCACCACGCCGCGACGTGATGACGTTTGCGGCTGACGTCACCCGCAGGAACCCTTATAAGAAGGGTTCCTGCGGCACTTCCGGGAGTCGGAGGCGGTTCTCGACCCCCGTGGGACGGCCTCGACCCACAGGTTGAGAACCGCTGCTTTAGATAAACACTTTTTACTAATTTTGACTTTTAATATAGGAGGCAAGCTCAAATGATAGTAAGAAAATGGTTATATTAAGGCAAACAAGGGTGCTCTTGATTTCATAGATCTGAAGAATATATATATTTTAAAAGTTTATGTGCACTCCGTTTACTGAAAAATATGTGTCCTTTACAGAAAATCTAGCATCTACCTTATCTAGTTCTTCCAACATTAGGATGATATGGACTCCAGGGTGAAATTTATTAAAAATGAAAGCATCGATATCGAAGGTATTTTTACTGATATCAAAATATTGGTATTTAAAATTCCAAGATATTGGAATTTTACCGATATCGTGATATCAAATTTTGACCGAGCCCTTGATTTCAATGGCAGAACGGCTGAAATTCCAATTTCGTGATATCGTTAAAATCTGATATCGCAATATCGATATCGGTAAAAATCCAATATAGTTATATCGTTATTGGTAAAATTCTGATATCGCGATATTGATGCTATCGATAAAACAATATCTGTAATTTGCCCATTTTAATAAATTTCGCCTTCGACTTACTTTTGTCACTTTGTGAGATAATGAATAGTGTCTTTATTAAAATGAATGAAATTACATAACTTTTTTTATTGTTGTTGAAATTCTACTCAGATCAGATTGAACAACCAGGAGACTATTTATATAAACAAGATTTCTTATCACTGAGCCAGATTTTTATTTCTGAAATCAATCAAACCAAGTCTTCATTGACAATTTTAAAATTTAGAAAGATTCAAAATTCAGCCAACTTTCTAACTTGTCAAATTGTTTGGCTTGTCTTCTACATTTTTCATCTGATGATTATCTCAGTATTGCTGATAGCAGAATACTGTAATATGGTATTATGAAAAGGCATTAATTTATGGGTAAATATATATTCCTTGTTTGATATTTTAATATATATTATTACTAAGAAGTTAAATACACTCCATGCATAATAGTTTGATACAGATGAGAGGATCCTAGAAAACTTTTTTCAACATTTTTCGAGACCTATAACTAGTAATATCATTTTGCTTGTGTAAAAGTCTACCCACCTTCCCATCCACTAATCCAAATTATTCTGTCATTCACTTAGCTCTCCTACGATGTCCAGTAATATTTACTAATTAGGTTTAATCAAATAATTCACTTCTTTTGCCCACATAACATTATAATTCTGTATTAGAACCTCCAGTAGTATTATCTGCTCCTTTTTGTATAGAAAACTGTTTAAATTTATTTACATGTAAACCTTTTAAATAACTGTGGATTATTTTAGCTTTAATCCATTCAACATGTCCTTCTTCTCTGTTGTCTAAATTGAAGATCTCTCCATCATTGTCACAGAAAAGAAACAGTAACCAATCTTATTTGATTTTTCCTGCCATTTTATTTAAATGTAAATTGTCTCATGATATACATATTATTGGGTCCCTTCTGTGCATTCTCTGTATCTTCTATGAATGAGCATCTCTCATGGATTATACCATGTACCAATGTACCAGTCTCATTGCATATCACAGTATCAGTGGGCCTTCTATTCGCTTTATTTTGCTTTGAATAAATAAATAACTACTTTGTGCTTTTGTCATAGACAACATGCCAGATGAAATGTAACCTGTAACTGACATTAAATAAATATTAGGTAGAGTGATGACCATTATGTTGAAGTCTGAGTAGGTTTACTGGGCTCCTAAGAAATATAAAATATAACTGATGTTACTGAGCACTGAGGGATATGGAAATAAACTGAATGTCTACAGATCAATTATTGATAATGTTATCAATAATAACATATTTGACATCTAGGTGATTTGCAATATGAATTATAGTATAGACTGCTGACCACTAAAAATGCTTACTTTGCTGCTGAATAATATCTAATATAATTGAAGGGCTACTGAACATTTATAAGAGATTTATTCAGGAAACTGCAAACTTGACTGTCAAACTTTCACTTCTGATTACTATGCTCTGAACATGGGAGAAGGGCAAATGGATGTGAATTTGGACCTTTGTGTGACTTTTTGGACTTTCGTGAATAAGCCCCACAGTTACATATTTGCTTAGTTGCATGGTTTATAATTCCACATAGGGATGCAGGTCCATCCAGTTCAGCCTATTAATTCAGCAATTTTAATACAAAGGAAGGCAAAAATAATTGGCAAAGGCAATTATCCTCATCTTAGGGAAGAAAAATTTCTTCCCTACTCCAAATTTGGTGACTAGTATAATAGCATAATTCCCTGGATCAAGGACCTACATCCAGTAAGCTAGTACCCCTAACCTGTAGTATTCTGTACTGAAGATAGGCACGCAGGCCCCTTTTGAACTCTTTTAATAATTTTACCATGACAACATTTTCAGGCAGAGAATTCCATAGTCTCATTCCTCTTACAGTAAAGATCTTGGTGATGGTGATGCAGAAACCTACTCTCCACTAGTGCAGGAAACAAAAAATAATGGTGAAAGTGTGTTAAAATGAGGCAAATAGCAGCAAAAAGTGGTGAAACAGACTGAATAGGTCAAAATGGCCTTTATAAATTTCCCATTAGTGTCTGTACTCTGTTTTAAGGATATTGTAGCACACAATGAAGTTAAGGGCATCTCTAAGCTGATAGCCTCAACCATGCTGATATTTGTGGAGCGCAGTTTTACTGGTATAGTACTGTTCTTGAATGTGAACCCTGTTTCCCCAGTAAGATTGGAGCTGGCAATTACCAGAGTCCACTTTCTAAGGGTCTCCAAGCTTTTATCATTACCCCTCTCAAGGAGGAATAATCTTTGATGCAAGAGGATCTCTGGGCCTCCAAGTTAGCCTCCTCTCTGTGGCAGCTGGATGATAATCACAAATGGTCCTGCAGGCATGAACAATATACAAGATCGGAGGTGCAGTAGGAACTGAAACAACTGAAACGTTGCACAGAGTGTGGGGGGAAGGGGGTTTTGAAAACCACAGTCTACAACAGATACAATTGCTTAGGCAACAATAATATCCTACTTTCAAACAATACTCCCCACTCATACTCTTCATTGACCATGCAAGGGTTTTCTGAAAATGCCTGATAGAAAATCAAAAGATATTATTATGTAACTAATGGCATCAGAGATAATATTTTGAACAAGCTACATCACTGACCACTGATTACTTTAGCAATCACAAATAATTTATAGCAAATTCCAGATTATAAATGTAGAAAAAATAATGAATGTCTACAAGTTTAGATTAGGTAAAATGTTATGTTTTAATTTATCCAAATTAAAACATAACAAAATCATACCTTATCCACACTTGCAGAAATTAATTTATACACCAAATTCTAATTAATTTTTCAAGTATATATCCTTACCAACTCTCAATGATTCAGAATTATTCACATTTCTTGATTTTTAGTGAATGGGCCAGATTTCATTATAACTTCTGAAGAATTCTTATTTCTTGAACACTATTAATAATTACATTGCTTAAGAGGAGGAAAAAGGAAGCCATGAACTGCTGGTCATGAATTAAATTGCAGTTCAACAGCCAGTAGCTCCTCAACTATCATTATTTTATTTTAATCTTTGATAATATAGCTTTGGTGTGAATAATCAGATTGCTTGTGTAATCACTAATGTTAATAAGAACGTTTTGCAATGTCAATGTTAAAATGTTCTTTGTTATGTCAGCAGTGATATTCCATTCATTTTCCGAAATTAATTTGTTTTACAAGAAGGTTTAAAGCCTAAATCTTGATCCTTCTAACTCACTTAAGAACGATTTCCATGTACACTGTTTCTTGTAGAGAGCAAAAGAGGGCTTAATTTAGTATGATGTCATGTACAGTATAGTAATGGCAAAAAATTAAAATGCCCCATTTGTAATTTATTTATTTTTTTTTTATTTGAAAATTTTTTTATTTTTCCAACATTATATATTACATAAACAACT
>WMED01000315.1:0-37555 GCA_019650415.1 Pipa parva
AAATTGGGTGACCTGCACCATCATTTTTTTCCTTTACCTAGAGGAAGCGCTGTTCTCCTTGTCTATACAAGTCCTATCCGAATCTGTGCACTCGACAACCAGCAGCTTATCTGGGATTCTGTTTATATTCAAGGGATTTAAGCACCTAAAGCACAAGTGTTCCTTTTCCTTTTGAATTTTCCTTAGACTCTGCGACTCAGATGAACCTGTGCCAAATTTTGCAGTGGTAAGATGGTCCACTATTTCAGTGACGCAGCCCGTGACAACAACTTTATAAACTACAGAGCAATAACTGGCAAGTGTATTTAATATAAATAAATAAATAGGGGTGGGACATTTCTTCCAGCAACCACTGGTTTCTATAATCTTTGGGTATACTTAGTGGGAAAACAGGTGCAGAGTATATTATTATGCATATGGTGGTATGAAGATTCTAACTGGTCTTTCTTAAAATTGAATTTCCTTAATGAATCTAGCTTATAAAGATACTTTAGTGAGTCATCTGTTTTTGCTTTACTTTAAATGATTGTGTTTGAATAATAATGACTATCATAGCCTGATTGTGTCTAGTTTATGTAAAATAAATTATCCATTTTTAAGGGCGCACTGACCTTTTTGTGCTTAATGAGCAAGAAAATATGAGTTCTCAGTTGATGAGATTTTGCCATGAGCTGAGAAACTATGTATTCACATTATAAAAAAAAAACAAGGAAAATAAGAGTATGATATCCAATTAATTATTTGATTGATTAATGAATGTTCTAAATCCAGAAAAAGCACACAGAGTCACACTAGCTCTATGGATATGATAAGCAAAATGAATTCCCCAATTACTTTCAATTAAGATGCTTTTAATTATAAAGGTCAAATATATCACTGGTTGGTATTTTTAAGTGCTGAAGAGCACAAACACATGCCACAATATTGTAAACAACTTTCAATACCTATGTAAACTTAGTGTAAGTAAATGTAGTAAATGCTATCATTGTGCTCTCATAACAACCATACAGTATACAGTTTAGATGTCAGAGATTAAACACCTTTCTGAATGTCATTTTAGCAGATCTAACTTATTCACAAGACACCCAACCACTGAGTGGGGGCCAAATACAGACTCTTTAGTATAAAATCATAGCTTTAGCTTTGTGGATGGAGAAAGGTTGGTCACAAGCGACTTATGTGCTTAGGGCCCCACAGTGTCTTAATCTGTCTGCATCGTATCTTAAATGAACAACACAAAATGATATCATTTTGTAAATGAGCTAGGTAAATTCATCTTTTGTTCTTAATAGGATCCAAAACATATCTATATCTGATGCTAGTAACTGGATAGAAAAATGATCAGAACATGATTTAGCCATTTGTCAAAAGATGGTGTAACCTATACAATACTCAATAGCAACATTTAGTAAATATTTTCCTCTATAATTTATTTAATTAAAGTCTCAGGACTTTATTCAGCCCTGGTCAAATGATAAAAAAAAAATAAAAAAATATTATCCTTATTCACTGAACTGAGTGTTGTAACATGATAGCAGGAAACCAACAAAAACTTACATTAAGGGCCAAATTTACTAAATTCAGAAAGGCCAATTTCACCTTTTCGGGTTTATCCCCTGTAAATATCGCTGTTCGATCGCTAAATATCGATCAATACTTTTTCAATCGATTTTTACTGATCGAAATATTTCAATCAGATTTTTTGATGGAAAAGTAGCCAAAGCACTACAATAATGTAAAGTATGGCTACTTTTCCATCAAAAAAATCAATCAAAACATTTTGATCATCAAAGATCAAATGAAAAATATCAATTGATATTTACAGATTGAACAGCAATATTTACAAGGAATAAACTCAAAAAAGTGAAATTGGCCTTTTCGAGTTTAGTAAATTTTGCCCAATTTAATATATGTGATAAGTTAAAGTGTAGCCTAATGGCATTATATACTTAGCAGCTTACTTTCAACCATAATTAGCAAATTAAACCTCTGAAGTCATAGACAGTAATGTATTGTATTTAAAGAATGTGAGCTGTTTGCCAATCTAAGAAGATTCTAGTGTATCTTTATTACTTATTACAGACCAGCTGAAGGGGCAGATACAGGAGACTTATTTGAACAAATCATATTTCCTGTTTCTGACTTCACTGAATGCACATGCTGCTAACCCATATATGACCTAAGTGCTTGTCCAGTTTATCAGATTCTAAAATGGTTATAAAACCAGTATAGTTCTATAGTTACCATGCGGCAAGGAAAATACAACAATAGACTGATTTGGCTTATTTCTATAGAGGAGATAACAGTAGTCATACACAAACACAGATTTCAATAACTTCAGTACAGCTAAGTTACTGAATCAATTAAATCCATGAAAACCAGGCATCTGAGCCATATGGTTCCTAAAATCATTTGGCTTTGTTAGTGCTTGAACAGCAAGCCAAATTTGATAATGCTGTAGCCTTGGAAGCTGTTATTGTATATCAGATTATATATATTAACCTCTTTGACGATTTGTACCATTTAAATTAAAATGTAAAGTTAGCCTGAAAAATATAGACCTGTACATTTAACTTATATTGTGGTTAAAATGGTTGAAGACTTTCTTAGAGATACTATCCTGGAGTATCTCAATATCAACTAATGTATAACTAATGGGGTGCGGAGGCCATGGAAGAAGCCCATGAGTGGTCTTCAATTGTTGTAATACAAACTAGTAAAAAAGTTTGTGTATGGTTTATATGTTATGTAACACAAACTCTTGCACTCAAAGTTAAAAGCAAACTTTTATTCAGCTAGATTTAAAATCACAAAGCAGCATCATTAAAAGAAACAAGGCTGTGACCTCTTTCATCAAAGGTAAATAGGCAAAAGTCATTTGCATGTGCTAACAAAGTAATGGAAAGAGCTCTATAAGTCTGCAACCATTGTAAGTATCTGAAATGATTGTAAATTCTTCACATTTCAAAGTTCGATGACTAAGCGGAAATGGAGACCTTTTTGTGGCTGTTCAGACTTTCATGATTAAGCCCCTAAATGAGGAATTGATGAGATGTTGAAGGGACTTTGATTATGGGAATGAAATGTCCATGCAAAAATGAATGAATTCAGTATGTAAAACATACATTTATGGTAATGTATCAGCAGGGAAAATCATTTACTGAGTGCTAATAACATTCAGCAACTAATCAACAGTTACAGTTCCCACAGGAAGACATAATAGTGAAAGTTAACCTCCCATTGGTTGCTATGGGTTACTAGAACATGATAAATAATTGGCCATGCTAATACATTACTCTGAATATCTTCCATTAAAAACAATGCACCTAATCATATTAAGGGTCTTTAGTGCTCTTAATTAAACAGACAAAAGCTTTCCAGTAGATTTATAGTGAAAATAAAAACAGAATGACAATGCTCTTATTCTGTAAAAAAAAAGTTGAAGGGCAAAAATGCATTCATAATTGAGTTGACTATAAATTATTTCCAATGTACACTCTGTTCTTCCTCTCTCAGAAGGATGAATGATACAATCTGGAACAGTTTTGTTTTCATACAAATTTTGGCAGTTTGTGCATTTACAAAAAATCTCACAAAACATTTGAAAAATCAATTCCTGTGGAAACATCAGCAGACCAGAAAGAGAACATGTCTGACAAACCTACAAATTCATCAGCTTCCTGCTAGCAGATACCATTCGGCATTGCTGACAGCAACATTTAAACTGTGCTTTGACTCTAGCATAGTGTTGATGCAGTTGGAGAAAGTTTTAGAAAATCATTTGATTGCACAACTGTGCATTCTTAGTTCCATTCACTTTTTATTTTTCTTTCCTATGGGGCACCATTTGTTCACAGATCATTTTGTGACATAGAAGTAAATTTGTAAGCACAAAATTAATCCATTATACTGTGTTTTGAATGTACAAAATATTTAATACTTTGTCAAAGTGTGCTTCATGGAAACAAAGTTAATTTTAGTATCCACAAGTTAAATTGTAATACAAAAATAGGTTTATAAACAAGCAAATTGTGTGTTAACAAACAATATTTAGCACATACAAAAGTAATTTTGTATACAAAATGTTATTTTGTACATAAACAACAGTATTTTGTGTACATAAAATTGCATTTGTGTGCACAGGATAACATTTGTATACAAAATGAATTTTTTTTTGTATTTACAGAATTTTATTCTGTGCCAAAATAGTTATTTGGGTACACAGACTACATTTTTGTATACAAAATACTATTTTGTATGCACAAAATAAAATTGTGTGGACAAAATCTTGATTAATTCCCACAATTTAATCTTGTGTACAGAATAGAATTTCCTTACATTAAATATCATACTGTGCAAAAAAAAAACAACTCTGTGGATAATATTTTGATTTGATTTTTTACAAAAATAACATTTTGTAGGCACATAATAGAATTTTATGTGCAACATATTAATGTGTTAACATAACACAATTATTTTTATGAACACGATTCTATTTTGTACTACAAAATGTTTTTTTTCATTATGGTAACTAGAGATGGGCGAAGAAGGATGCTTTGTGAAGAGCAGAGTTGGCGGCAAGGCATATGCAAGCAACAGAGCAAAGCATTTTGAATGTCAAAAGTAGGACACTGTAAATAAAATGTTTATTAACCAGAAGCCAGGAGCAAACAGGAGTTTCGATGGAGACTTCTAGGGAGAGAGGGAGATTATTCTACCAGCAGAATTTAGAATAGACTGGAGCGATGAAAGATGAATAACTAGCAGGTTAGTTAGAAGGCCATTGCAATAGTCCAAGCAGGATAGGACAAGGGCACGCATGAGGGTGTTAGCAGCGGCCTGAGAGAGAAATGGATGGATCTTGGCAATGTTATGAAAGAAAAAACAACAGTTTTTAGCAGTGGTAACAATGTGCTTACAGAAGAAAAGAGCAGAATCAAAAGTCATCTCAACACAACGTGCAGAAGTAACAAGGTTAATAATGACATCATCAAATGAAATGGGAAAGGAGGGAGTAAGACCAGGTTTAGGTGGGAAAATAATCAGTTCAGTTATCAAGATTTAGTTTGAGACGGTACTGGGCCATCCAAGAGGAGATAGCCAGGAGATAGTTAGATATTTTAGTATTTAGTACAGTATCAAAGGCAGAGGACAGGTCCAGGAGGATAAGAATAGAAAGGTGTCCTTTGTCTTGGGCAATCATACGATCATTTGCAAGTTTTCACAGAGCAGTCTCCATAGAGAGCCCGGGCCGAAAACCAGACTGAAAAGGGTCCAGAATATGATGGGCATGCAAATAGTTAGTAAGATGGGTGTAGTTCAAATGTTCCAGAAGTTTAGAAGTTAAAGGCAAGAGAGAGATAGGACGGTAGTTAGAAAGGCATTGAGGGTCCAGCATAGCTTTTTTGAGGGATGGGTTTGACTTAGGCCTGATTGAATAAGGAAGGAAATATACCAGAGGACAGGAAAGTGTTGAACAGGTGTGTTAGAACCAGCACAAGGGCAGAGAAGCAGTGCTTTAGTTGAAAAGAAAGCAGGGGGTCAAGCAAACAGGTTGTGACAGGAGAGGAAGAGAGACATTGAGAGACTTCTGACTGGGTAGCAGGAAGAAAGGAATTCAAGAACTCAGGGGGAAATTTAGTTAGAAGTAACTCAGCGTTATCTGTAGAAATAGTTACCGGTAAGTTATCTGTTTGTGGATACTATCTACTTTGCTTTTGAAGAATATCACAAAGTCTTGGGGGTAGTGAAGAGTGAAGAGGGGTTAGTGTATCTGAGGGAGAGGGTCCATAGAAGGGTGTTAAATGTATCAAATAAGAGAAGGAGATTTGAGTTGTTTTAATTTATGAGAGCGCTGTAGTAGGTTTGTTTGGCTAGGAAGATAGAGGAGTTCAGACAGGAGAGCAGAAACTTGTAATGCAGAAAATCTGCACGCGAACTAGATTTTCTCCACAGACATTCTGTACTACGCATGCAGGATCTGATAAATCTGGTTTCTGCATTGAGCCAGGGACGAGGATTGCAGTTGTGAGCAGGTTGAGGCTGCAGGGTGGCAAATGATTTAATAACAGTATATAGGATAGAGTTATAGGAAGTAGCTAGGGCATCAGGATCAGAGGAAGGGACAAACAAGGAGAGGCTTGAGCAGAGGGCAGAAGAGATAGCCTGCAGGTCGAAAGCATGTATGTTGCTACACAAGGCTTTAGATGTTAGCAGAGGTGGAGGAGTAGAGTGTGAGATAGAAAAGTTTACAAGGTGGTGATCAGAAAGAGGGAAGGGACAAATATTAAGAGCTGAGAGAGAGGCATTTTTAGTAAAAAACAAATCTAGGTAAAGGCCATACATGTAGGTGCTAGAGTTGGTCCATTGTTGGAGATCAAATGAGGAGGTTAGATGGAGAAGATGTGAAGGCCAAGACAAAGAGGGGTCATCAACATGGATTGTCATTCTTTTGGTACTGTAACTGGTCTGTGGTATTTTGCGAAAAGATTTTCTTGTGGCAACATCTTCAAGGTGACAAGCATGATGCAATAGGGCATTACTAGGCTATGGACCCAGGATTGATGTGTCAATTGCCCTGCTACTACTTGCCCACCTTTAATAGGGAATGATTAGCATGGAGGATATATTAAGGTAGAATTAGGAATGCATTACCTGTGGGGTTTGAAATGTGATGTTTTAATATTTATTGGATTAAATAAAACCTACAATCTACCTACGCCATCCTTCTCTGAGTCTCTGCTTCCTTATTGAAGGAAATGTGGTGTACTGTTTGGTTACTACGGAGGGCATGGTGTATACCGTAGCAGGTAAATATATTCTAGGTTTTATCGGTCGTCACATAGGATTGCAAACATGTTTGGAGACAATCTGATCATACATTAGTCCATTATAACTACATAGGGAATCCAAATGGATCATTGAATGAAAAAACCTTTTATATATGTGCACAAAAATATATTTATATAAAGCTTATCCTTCTAATAGACTAAATAGGGTATATTTTACAATGTAAATGGAAGTTATTTTAAACTATTTTGGAAACTAAAGGAGGAATATTTCCACTAAAGAGACAGGAAAATTCAAGCAACTCACAGGATTACTACATACAGTATAATATTTAAATGATGCTTCCTCAACCTAGAAAATTAGAAAGTTACATATTGTAAAAGACTGAGGACCTTTTACATTATGCTAAATATATATATGAAGGCTGCAAAGGAAAAGCTTTGAGATAATTCTATTTGTTGAAACTATTATTGGACTGTAAGAGTTTTGCCACAGGTTGTCTTTGCCTTCTTGCTAAAAATGAGAGAATAAGCAACTGAATTTTCCTATTTGCCCTTTCTGTTCCCTTTTACAGGTACATTGTGCTTTCATCTTAAGAAACTTAAGTTGCCAATAAAGAAACACTAGTAAAGTAATTATTGTTTAATGGGTAAGGCTGTCACAGATCACTAATTCTGTGGTAAATGTGCTTGGGCCAATTCATCACTATATCGTTTCTTATTTTAGAATTTTCTGCATTATAATTAGACATTTGTGCCCTCTTACTGCTTTTAAATGCCATTCTTCTGTGTGTTTTATAGCACTGAGCTGGGAAATGCCTAATTAATTAAAATCAATCTCCTTGTCAAACTAAGTCGACAGTGTTCTTCAAATTGTAGACTTACACAAAATCCACAATTCAGTGACTGTTGCCGAGCCAAAGTACCTTTAAAGCGTTCGCTGATCTCCGCGTGCAGGAGACCAGTGAGCGCGTACCCGTCTCGGCGAACTGATAAGAAGCCTCGCAAGGTAACTTCGCTCTTTCCTGAATTAACCCCCTTAGTGTCCTTGCATTATAATACAAACTATTAACAGATACATATGTACTCATATAATACACATTAAATGCACTAACTATAGGATTTACCAGCATTAGTTCCCAGCTAACTTAACTGCACATGTCACTGACCTAATCACACATCAGACATTGCAAATAGTCTCAGGCTAAGGAAAGCTGATAACAACAGTATAAAAGTTGTAAAACTGTGTAAAACCTTATAAAACAAACATAAACATAAACATGTACCTGCAAAATGAAATATACAGCAGTCAGCATGGAGACTGGGACCTTTCTACACACATGGATCTGGTGTCTGACAATTAGTGTCCCACCAGAAACACTCCCTGGATTAATTGGTCCTTCTGCTATTGTGCTGGTGCTGCACTTATGTACCAGCAATAATCATACTTAGTGTTCTCCCTTTTTGCTGTTTCATTATACACAGTACAGAAATCTTACAGAATATTATTAATTATAATTATAGCATGTTTAATTTTGAGGGGTGTCCATTTCTCTTTGTATATCCCACATATATTACATAGGCCACGCACCTGCATAGTAAGTTATTGATCTGTGGGATTTTACTGTCTATAAACAAATATTTTGTTTATTTTTTGACATAGATAATACAACATCCCATACAGAAAACAAGCATAGTTCTTTCAGCAAAACTGTCAACAATTTCATCTTAGTTACTGCTATCATTTCTCAGAGCACTAACGATTTCATAATGAGCTCATTTTAGTTTCGGGAATGCTTTTCTAATTTGATTGTGTGAACTTACAGCCATTTGAAAGATGATCTGAGAGTCAAATGATTAGTTAGGAGTATAAGAGGAGTAACGGCATAGAGATTGATTCCATAATAATGCTAGAGATACAAATTTATTTTCCTTGGATTGTTAAGGCTCCTGTAAACTGAAGTAATTTCCCTGATATGCTCCACCGCCTGCAGAACTATTTATCTTCTATTATGGAAGAGAGAGATTGGGTATTCTTATTTATTCTATTGGGATCCTATTAAAAACTGAATACCAAACTCTTCTAACATTTTTTACCTTTCTTGCATCCATTTGTGTGGAATATTTACCAAAGGCACAAAGGGAAAAATCTCATAAAAATTGACAATACAATTTATTAAGAGACGCATTAAACTAATTAGTAATTATCAAAGTGCAAATTGTTTCTTAAATATGTAAAATCATCACAATTCACCACTTTTGCAACTTTACAAATCGGCAAAGATTATTTTCTGCAATTTGATGAATTGACTCACAGCTTGAGACATTACGCCTGCCTTGTATTTTGCAATCTTTCATGTTGATCTTTTCTACAAATTCACATTTCACTTTGCCAAATGAAGATAGTGAAGGTTTTAAGGAACTATTCCTGTTACTATTTTAGTGACATTTCACTCAAAAGAATTAGAAAATATTGTGTCCAAGTCCATTATGAGCTAGGAATTTTCTGATATTAAAATAAATGTGAAAAACAGCTAGGGGGGTTATTCACTAAAGTCCAAATTGTTGTGCATAGGTGCGTATTCGCCAGATAAAGACAGTCGCAATAGGCTGCTACTGTCGCAGTCGCATCATTATAATGAGAATATTGTCGCAGTCGCGACTTTATTATAGGAAAATTGTCGCGACTTTACAATGGGGAAATTGTAGCGGATTTTCTATGAGAATCCACTGTTTGTGAATTCGACAGTCGAATTCACACCTTAGTGAATAACCCCCTAAATAATTAAAAATGTAAGAGACTATCCTGCAGTAATAACACTGGCAATCAAAATGCAACAAAATGGCACAGGGCCAGTTCTACCGATTGGCGAGATGTCCGACGGCCCAGGGCACAATCTATTTGAGGGGCGCTGTCACCCACATCGCCCATCGCTAAACTTGACCTCCCTGCCCCGCTAAACCACTTCCCCTTGCCTTGCGCCCCCCACTCACCTCCATCAGCGTTCCAACAACGCACCTCCTTTGATGAGATAAGTTGAATGCGATGGTCTTTGGCTGCTTTGGATCTTGTTGGCTGTATTCAGCAGCTGCTGGCATGACCCGAACAACTAAGGTGCGCCGTCGCATTCAACTTACCTCATTAGAGGAGGAGCATTGCTGGAACGCTGTTGGAGGTGAGTGGAGGGCATGGGGAAAAGGGGGGGTGGTGCTGGGGAGGGGGGCGCAGGGGGAGGGCCCAGGGCACCAATAGGGCCAGGATCACCCCTGTATATGCATATTGCCAGTATGTATAGTATGAATTAATATAGAAAACGAAAGTGACATCGGGCCTTATTGGCTAAAGGTCAAATTGTCTCCTATACTCTGAATTCACATTTGATCGTCACTTTCCCATGTTTGCTTATTGATCAAACTCTGCAGTATTGTGAATACTGTGAGGGATATGAAATGGATATTAAATAGTTAATGGATATTATTATAAAATGATTAAGCTGATCATCATTATAGAACTTGTTTTTCCCTCAAATATGCTGAATCAAAGGTCTTCCTCAAATAATATATATTGATTTTAATGTTCTCAAATATTATATGTTGATTCTGCTTAGAAAACTAACCTCTGACCAGTGATACGACCAATGGAAAGGGCAGGATAACCTGCCCCTGTTTAGATTATATGAGAAGTGTAAAAACAATTAATGAAATCCTCACTCACCTTTTCACTATGCAGCACTTGTTATCCCTCTGTAAAATATTCCTACTTCCTGTAGAGTATGAGGCCATGCCCACACCCCTCTCACATTCTCTGTCTTAAAAACCGACACTGGTCAGAATTCAATGCTGCAGGACT
The DNA here is from genome assembly GCA_019650415.1 of Pipa parva. Lineage (NCBI taxonomy): Eukaryota > Metazoa > Chordata > Amphibia > Anura > Pipidae > Pipa > Pipa parva. Next base: position 10,639 of record WMED01000315.1, read on the forward strand.
TGTGCAGTGAAAGGAAAATATCAGATTACTAAACATGCACTAGCAGAATGAGTCATTGTGTGACCTCATTAGGGGGAGGTGACTTCTGGGCACTATACAGGTAATGCAAGTACATACAAATGCTGAGGAAAAAGGCTGCTAGATTAAGAGGTGATAACTCAAAAACAAAAAAAATTGTTTTTACTTTTCAATGTTTAAGTTTATGTTTCTACATTATAAATATAATTTATATGTATAGTTTGGTCAATAACTTTACTTACACTTTAAACTGAAGAAAAGCATCCAAACCCCTTTTGAAGTCTTTAATGGAATTAAACATGACAACTTCTGGAGGCAGAGAGTTCCATGAACTCAAAGTAAAGAACCCCCCTTCTATGCTAGTGTAGAAACTTTCCTTTCTCTATACATAGAGTATTCCCTCTCATTATACTTACAGCTCTTGGTGTAAATAGATTGTGGGAGAGATCTCTTTACTGGACACCACAATCTTCTTTTAACTAGACTAAACAATCCCAATTTTGATAATCTTTCTTGTAATCTAGCTTGCCCATTCCTTTACCTTAGCACACCTTTGAAGTCACTCAAGTTTAATTACATCTTTCTTGTACACTTGTGCCCAAAGTGCACACAATATTCCATGTGTGGTCTGACAAGTGATTTGTCAAGTGGTATAGTTATGTTCTCATCGTGTGCATCTATGTCCCTTTTGATGCGCCCGTAATCCTATTTGCTTTGGCAGTTGCTGCTTGACAGCGGTTGCTACAGTAAAGCTTATTGCCAACTAAAATTTCCAAATCCTTTTCCATAGCTGGTTTTCCCAATATTTTCCCATTTAGAAAGTAATCTTGACTTGCATTTTCCCTTCTCTACATTTATCAGTGTTAAACCTCATTTGTCACTTTTCTGTCCAAGCCTGCAATGTACAGTAACTAGATCCACCTGTAATAAAGTACTCTCCTTGTTTGTATTAACTACTTTACACAGTTTAGTATCATCTGCAACAATCGAAGATTTACTATGCATTCCCTCATCAATGTCTTTTATAAATATTTTTAAGAGAAGAGGGGCTAAAACTGACCCCGAGGAACCCCACTATTAATAGTAACCCAATGTGAGTATGTACCATTAATAACCACCTTCTGTTTCCTACCACTGAGCCAGTTACTAACCCACTTACACACATTTTCCCACAGTCCAAGCCTCCTCATTTTATGTCCCAGCCTTTTATGCTTTAGAATATACTAATCACCTTAAAATTGTCTTTAAAATCATTTAAAATTGGTTCTTTTGATCACCTTTGTGTTAGGAATGAGAGAGAATAAAGAGTTAAAGCAGGGAACACCTTTGTTCACTTTCCTGTTAGTAGTAAGTGAATATAACAAAAAATCATTTTTAACAGAGGCACTCATTAACACTGTATGATAATTATGTTTCCATAAAATCACAGCAGATTTATACCACAATAAATACAATTAATTTGTAAAAGGCATCTTAACGATTAACATTTATTCCATATTAATAAGCAATAACCACTTTTATGGTGAGTTAAATGCTTATTTTGTGGTACTAAAATGTAACTATAACTTCTTTCTAGAAACATTTAATGTCTCTTCTAAAAGGTTACAGAAGATTTTTTTTATTAAAAATCTTTCCAGTTCATTTAAGCTTGTACTTTTACATTCAGGACTGTAATCAGTATGGACATTTAAAGGAGCAGTAAACTTTCTAAATCAATATGCATAAAATACATGTTTATGTTGTGCTGTCTGTATTGTCATCTCGAATAGTTTAGAACTGTAGGATACATTTCAGATGCTATCTTTACTAAGGCATTGCTGTATCACCTGTGTTGAACAATTTATTGGCAAATGTGCTGATGAAAATGTTTAATGTTTAATAAAGTAGCACTACTTTGCGTGAAACGCGTTAGTGCTAATGTGCTCTGTTTGGATGTACTGGACCTTTTTTTTTTTTAATGTGAAATAAAAAATAAAGGAGGATTTTATCTATTTGGATTGCTGGAGGATTCTTCTTATTTGCACAAACTTGTGCAAAGGTTTGGGTTTGCTTGTACTAAACCCAGACCAATTGCATGTTTATCCTTACTTCTTCACTCGCCTATGTAAGCTGTGCTATGGGACCTCTGGGTGATTCAGATGATGTCCATGCCCATTTGAACACAGGACACCAGGGACTGTTCGTTCTGAACTTGCTGACATTGTAGTTACTGGATAAGGAGATGAGTGTCTGATCATTGTAATCAAATCATGTAACACTATAATTAATATGCTTTCATTACATTAACTCCTGCACTAGCATTTCATACCCAGCAGCTTCACAGTCATCAGGGGGTGGGCCTTGCTTATTCAATTAATAAAGAAACAAGGAGAGGTAAGGAATGTATTCCAATAATATCACCTTGTGCAAATGTTACTTTCAACCTTACAGCACCATTCTATCTACGGTGCCAGGTTCTTTAAGAATATTGCAGGCTCTTGGAACTGGAATTTTCCTGGGCTGAACTCCTTCCATGTAGTCACTACCCTACTGCCCGGTAGTTGGCTTCTTTATCCTGGGTGTCCATCCATCAAGGCTAGGAAATCCTGAAATTCACTGCAATCTTGTTGGGGTGATAGACTACCCAAATATCTATTTTATCCTCTCTCACTTCTGAGATGAGCTGTAACAGAATCTATCCTAACATGAATTACTATTGAAGATCCAGAAATAAACAGATACCACAACCAGCATTGTGGGATCCTGGAGGATCTCACTAGACCCACCCACTACATAACACTATATTAGCCCTTACACAGTGACATCACAAATAAGGCAGAAAAACACAGCCTTAACATAATTAAATCCATATACTGAAACAGGGCACTAGAGAGAACTTCAGTAACACTAGATAGAGTCCCAGCACACACACACACATATATATATATATATATATATATATATATATATATATATATATATATACATATTAGATGGGTGGACAGTTAAGATAGGGGGAAACAGATAACTGACAACTTGACTACAACTTTTAATTTGGTTTCTGCTTTAGACAACATGGATTAGCATTAATATTGTGAAAGTTTAACATTTTGGTGTCTTAAAAATATATAAACATAAGGCGCACAGATATACATTTATATACATATTTTGATATACACTGCAATAATGTAGGGGCATATGGGTATTTTAGTTTTACAGACTCAGTCATTGTTTGCTGTTAGATGATTTATTAATAAAAGTAGGTTAAAGAATAAGTTTAAGAAATCTTGATTAAGGCAAGCAAATAATACCTGAACAAAACTCTAATTCACATCAAAGTCATAAATGTTTTTTTTTTGAGGTACCTTCAGGTTCATTCCATAGCTTTTTTTCAGTCTTATCCAATGAAACATGAACTACTATATCCAAGCAATAGATTTAGTCTAACATAAAGTAATATAAGCATACAAATGTGATATAATTCAGCATTACTGCTGAAAAAGTCATTTGCTCAAGGCATATAAAGGGAAAATATTTTCGTTTTCTGAAATTTTATGTGGTGTGAAGACAAACTAGAATTTCCTAATATATTTGTTTGGTAGTTTATTTTCAGACTTATGGCCCAGTAGATTCAATCTAAATTCTTTCTGTAGGGGATTTACTTTATGTAGAAAAAAAATCTCCCATTATAGATTGAAGGACATTACCAGTTTTTGCCACACGAATGTTTAGCATATTGCATTGTAGTGCTCTATTATACTATAAAGAATCTGCATTCACTTTAACTCTCCAACATCTATAATCTGTTGTAGCTTACCTTTATGGTACTTCTGCTGATTCTGTTGAGGAGAATTGGCCTTTGTTCTTTACAAATATTTAGTGGTGAAGGCAAAATTTGTATAGGGAGGAGGAATTCAATTTGTATTTTAATAGAACTTCCAGCCGAACAGTGTTATCTTGTTTATTTTAAAAGATTTAGGGCCTCATTGACTAAATGTGGAATTGTCGCTCTGAAAGTGAATTGTTTAGCTCTGAATTCACATTTAATCACACTTCCCCACGGTTGCTTATTGATCAAACTCTGTGATGTGGTGAATATGCATCTAATATGATAGTAGCAATGATACTAGCACTTTGCATGTTCATACACAGGTACTTCAACTATTCACATACTTTTTGACTTTATCGCACATTTTTCATCCAATTTTCAGGTTAAAAACAGCGAAAAAAGGAAGAAAAATAATTTTGGACTTTAATAAATGTCACCCAAGTGTGGTATTAAAAAGGGGTTCTGGAGAATAAAAACACAGTATGCAGTAGATTGTATGCTCTTAATTTAAAAGACTTGGTCAGCCCCCATATCCTTAGTTTTTCAGTCTGAAGGGGGAGTGGGAGTGGCCGTCATTGCAGGGAGGGTAGGAGGAAAAGGCCTGTCTATCAGGCCATCTAGTTACACCTCTGGTTTTATACCAGATTAATGTGACATTATTGTATACTGTTGACTTTGCTTGTTGCATTTGATGCAAATGATTATTTTCCCATAAAATTCACAAGTTTTGACTATACTTTTTAAAGGTATTATATGTTAATAATTTTGTCTGTATGCTATTTTTCAATGTATTGGACCTTATTGTTCTGGAATCCGTTTCACACGTACCAATCTGTGTAGATTACATTTTCTTTTACTAAGTTTTAAAGAGTTCTATTCTTTACCCAATTATCTGTGTGGTTATTAAATGTAGTGTGCCTCATTATGCTCTGTGATAGAATGTTCTAAATTTCAGATGTAATGGTTAGTCATTTATTATCCATTAAGTGCTCTTCATTAAGCGTTGTAATATATGTGTGAAAAATTAAACTTTATCTATATGTAGAAATATAACTGGCGTGGCATGGGTATTTTATTTTTGTTTGTCACAGGTGGCTGAAAAGGGCACCAACCTGCATTTTTTGCTTTGGGTCTTACAGTATATGCTCATAAACGACTGCTTATCTCTCAGAAATAACCTTGAAATTCTATAAATGGAAGTGGTTCCTGAGGTCAGCTGTTCCTGAAAGTAGTGAAGCCTTTATATCACAGTGGGGTTTTCAGTGGTTAATCCCAGTGGGTGGAGTCTAATGGGTTGATGATCTTCACTTTTAATCCTTGAAAGAAGTGATTATTTTGCTTCCAGGGAACCCCTATTTGACAGTGTCAGAACAAGGTTAAATGGCAGCCTAAGCTACAATGCTGAAATGTGCACCCCACCAACAGTCTCCCGTCTATTATGACCTACTATACATAGTGCAGCAGAACCCCAATATTTTGCTCTACAGTGAGCAGTTAATGAGATGCAAGCTCCTCTCGACCTAATCTCCATTTATCTGCCCCAGCTCTTGTCACTTAAAGACTGCTGTAGTGCTGTTAGCACCAACTACAGTCTCTCCCCATTGTTCCCCTCTGCCACTTTCACTTCCTGTGAATGGAGCTGCCCATAAGAAATAACAGACACTGAGGGGAAGTGTTGAGGCTATATTGCTGTAATGCTATTAGTGCTACAGTAATCATTAAGACAGTAGAGGGTCAGGGAAAGGGATGAGCAGCAGAACAACACCCCCATCCAGCAGTATAGCACTGCCCTAGGAAGGTAAATCCTAAGAAAAAAGTTAATAAGTTATTTTGAGAAAGCTTCCAAGGTAGTAGTCTGAACAGAGTACTTGAGGCGTCCAAGAATGCAGAACTTGCAAATCTGGCTTAGGAACTAAACAGACAAGGTAAAAACACAGAGAACTCCATCTAAAAATCCAATCCTAACTAAATGGATACCAAAACACCAAACTGCAATAAAGGTAGAGAGAAGAAAAAGATATTTCTTATCTGAGGATTTAGTCCCATAGCGTGAATAGAATGGGTAGTTTGCCAACACATCACAGTTTTTTTATTTTCTGAAATATCTAACCACTTATGAGAAGTCAAAGGTTGGAGGCATTTCAAGAAAAGTTACTTGAAATAACATTAAATGCTGAATGAGGCACTGTAGAACTATAACTGGTGCAGGACCATTGAAGACAGAACTGGAGACAGAAACATGGAAATTACTGAAATGTAACACACACTAGAGCTGCAAATCTGTAACTGAGACACTGAAGATCAGGAATACTAAGAGACACTGAGGATTCTGAGACACTGAAAAGAAGAAATACCAAGACAGGAGACATGAAGACAAGATATACTGTTACTCTTTGGCTTATATTTAAAGATTCCTAAGTCGCAGCAAGGAAGTGCTAGGTTCATTTTAATACACATAATAGTCCCCATAACAACAGAAATTAATTTGTTTGGGTTTTAGTTAATACATTTGCTGCATTTCACCAAAATGAGTTAAATTAATTCAATATGACACTATAATTCAATATACACAGTCCAATGGAGCAACTAAATCTCACTGATGAGTCATGTCAAATCATTATTAATGACAAAATCAGCCCTGGTACATTAACATAATCAGCTTTACTAAATCTAACAAAATGGTTGCATAGAAAACTAAAAACAAAGTAAATCACCGTACAGTTCATAAATTTAAATTAAGATTGTTCCAAAATGAAAGGCAAGATAGAATAGGTTATCCAAGTAAACATTGCTACTTCTAAACAATGCATCATTATTATTATTTTAATGAATTATTCATGATTTGTAGGTTAGCAGATTAGACTTCATAGTGTTTACTTGTAACCAAACAGATAATTGGATCCACTGTAAGTGTTGGTAATGTTACCAAAGAGATAATGCAGACCTTCAGTGTTCTATTATGTACATTTTATATATTACTTATATTTAAAAAGTCTGACCAAAACAGTTGAATTTATTTTGCATCATTGACTGCAATATGTCGAAAAGGCACTATATGTGGGTGTCATCAAAACACAGAAGCAGAGGGTTTGTAAGTAATTAAGGAGCAAATTAAGGATTTGTTTTTCATTAAAAAATACTTTTCCCTAGATCAAGAGTAAAAAATCCATTTCTTTATTAAATGGCACATTCAAGTAAAATCTATATTGAGAGATTCTTATAGAACATCTGGAAAATGTTGTCACAGCCCAGAGCAATTACCAGACAGAATTGAATTCATTACTATCACTAGCTGGAGGTAGATATTATAATTGGGTGTTGCCCTAGGGAAAGTGGAAGGCACACACAAATAAGTAATGGCCATGTGTGCTCCTCTTTGAATCTAGCTTTTCTTTCTCCTCAAGGACAAAAGTACTGTAGGAAAAAAAGTTGTTAAAGCAGAACATTTATGGCAAGTTCTCATTGAGTTTCAAATTAAAATGTTCACAGAAAAAATATGAAACATAAAGAAACAGAAGCTTTTAAACAACAGTTTTACCATGAATAGAATAACATGTTTGTAAGCAGGATATTATATTGTAGTTATTTTTATTGGATCATTCTATTCTGCTTTCACTCCAGTGGCTAATATATCTTCCCTTTTCCCTATAATATAAATAAATGTCTTGGGGGGTTTGTATTACCAAGGGATATGTTGAGGTTCACCAGGTTTGGGGTTTGTGTTACAAGGGGAGTATAGAAATTAATATGGGATAAAGCATATATTCTTCCCTTAAGGAAGTCACTTTCAGTAAATGTTTAGGCCAAAGGCCTCAACTGTTGGGGACTCCTGTTTTTAATGAACTACCAATATGCCTCTAATTTATTTACACTATATTAAACCATGGATTTTCAGTAGTTATTGGATATATCTCTGTTATCCATATGTGACAGAAATTGGTGACAATTGGCCCTATATACTTAGGCATTAGGGTAATTTTAACTAAAGATTGCTCTGTATCTGGTTCTATAGCAATTGAAAATGTAAAAAAAAAAAACTTTTTACAATTTTTTAACACATATTGAATTTGGAGATCCTACTTCTACTGAACTAACTACATCTGTTACATCTGTACAGTAATTTTATAAGCATGCTGCTTTAATGGTTCAGCATTTTTAATCTATTTTTCTCTTAATTCTTTTTTAATCTTGATTAGCTAATGATAAACACATGGTGGTGCTTAGGCTAGTGCAGCACATAATACGCTAATGTGAAAAAAAAAATGACATTTGATAAAGGGTTTTTAACCTGAAACATGTCATGTGCAATAAATAGATAGTTTCCAATTTACCATCCCCTGCAATCAGTGAATCGCCTTTTGTTACTTTTATACTCTATTGGAAGTTTGGATGGAGATTTACTGAGATCCTGATTGAAGCTTTGGTATTTGTTATTTACTGCATGCTTGCTGCTTTTTGGAATCAATGAAAGTCTATGTACTTACCTAGTTCCGGACACACTAGCTTATGACATGCATACGCTGTGTCCAGAACGCTGGCCGTCACATTTTGTGCTGACGTATTACAACGCGCACAAAATGCGGCCAGATAAGAAGAGATGTGAACGCTGAGGGAGCGCTCACACTGTTGCAGTAAGTACAATAGAAAAATATGCCGGAGTGTATTGTTTTTCTTTTCTTTTTTTTCACACTAGCGTATTATGCACTGTGTATAATATGCTAGTATGAACCTAGCCTAAAGCAGAAGTCACTTCTTATAACGATATGGCCAAGTGAGTTTAAATTAAGTTTGAATGATGAAAATGCAGTTAAATATATTTTTAAAATTTACTGATGAATTATTCTTAAACAATAAGACCAGTGTCACACCTGAGCAGTTTTTAAATAGACTCCTTATCGTCTATGGTGAAAAACAAAATAGTCTTTGTGGGTTATCTCACAGGAGACAATAAATAGTATTTTTCCAGCTCAGCTACCAACCAGCCAGCGTGACACTGGCCTAAAATAATTTTTGTAACTCCCATACATTACGGAGGGATTTGAATGACTTATATCCACCTGTCATTATTGGAACAAAGATATTTCCAAGTTGGTGGATGTGATGCCTGGGGTTTAAGTTTCCAGAGTATTCCCATTCTCTGCATGATAGCCTAGCAAAGACAGATTTTACTCACTTTCTTTCTAAATCTTCTCTGATTTACAAATAAGGTATACCAAGAACTGCTTTTGGGGATCTAATATTTATATCTGTAATTTATTCTCAAGAGTCTTAACAAAATTGTTCTCTGAGAAGCCCAGGTAATAGAAGCTATCTATTATATCTCTATAAAATGTTTTCCATTTCAAATCTTGCATTGGCACATTTCATAAACCAAGTACTGGCAATAACTTGAGACACCATTGATAATATCACAAAATATATTATGATTCAGTGCAGTTTAAAGGGTTCTTTCAGTACTTTGAGCTTCTCATTTCAAAAACCGAATACAATTCCATTATTAAGATTGAGGAGTTATTTTGATCTGAACACAATTCACTTAGTTGGGTGTCATTTACTTTACCTCTCATTTTGATTTATAGACACAAGAGAAATTTTGAGACTTGGAAAGTTATCTAATTCAGTATCTTTCTTACTTATGACTTGTTGTAGAGTGTCTTGAGTGGCTCTCATGCTTGACTTGCTACTTCAAGAATAAAAAAGGAATGCTATGATATTCATAAGCACTTATGAGAGGCAAAGAGAGAAAAAAATACACAGTGTGATTTTTACATGCTTGCAATAATTTGTCTCTAATATACATTATGGATGATAAGGCAACCTACTTCTAAGATATTTTCCAGAACCATGTTCAAAGTAATTTACATACAACAGCTTGCATCATGGTGGGAGATTTAAATACTTGAGTGCTGTAAGTTTCAGCACTAAAGTGTTAATGTCAGTCCTGCTAGAGATTATAGTGCTTGGCGGTTCTGCTTTGTATCTTGCCTGGTGATCAGGTCCCAGTTAAAGTGCCTACCACCTAAGTATCTGTTCTACATGTGTTGTGTAAGTCTTACCAGTTGTCACCAGTGGGAGGTTTAACCTGAGGTCAACGACCTTGGAGTCCTGGGCATCAAGGGCCATACCCCCTCTTGGGGTTTGAGGGTGACGTCCAAGGGGCTCCTTAGATTCTGCACGCTTGCCAACTCCCACTGTGGTACAGAGTTTCCACAAAGCTGCTTTGTATGCTGTAGTGCCTCCAGAGGTGTAACAGTGTCACAGTGCTCCTTAGCTTAGAAATGTTCCAACCCTTGTTCTTGTTCACAAACTTACTAAGTGTGTATTTCTCAAGAGGCATAACAGGAGCTGGATCCACCTTACAGAGACGTACTGGTTCTTTGACAGTCCCATGACAGTGCGGAATAATTCTTAGCAGCAATGTTAGACCCTAGGTTTAAACCATGTCTAGCTACTTTCTTGCCAACTTGCACAGATCTCAAGAACTGCAAGCAGCTCCATTCTGCAAAATAGACCAAGGAATCAATTCAGATTAAAAAAAAAAAAAATTACTTTTCATATTTCAAAGAACCCATCTTTCAAAGATAAAACATTGCAACTGAAAACATTAATGCATTCCAGCACTACTGGCATTAGTCAGGTGGTTGGCTATACAGAGAGACTTGTGAAAACCAACTTAAAGATAATCAGATTTTTTGTGATACTGATAGACCCAGCTACCTAGGGACCATAATTGGTAGAACACATACAAATATTAAAATGTATTGTGTAAAGTAAAACTGCATCTACTTTTGATAAGATGCTGCAGGCTAGAATCCCCTGATAGTTGCATAATTTTAATAGCCTCTTTAGACAAATATTGCACTAAGGACCATTTAGCCAAACTGTTTTTAATTTTGTCTCATATTTTTTGCTTCAGCCACAGCAACTTGAAAATATATTACTTTGATCCTAGATTTTAAATTTTAAATTATTTTTCACTGTATATCTTTGCATACAAGCCTTGCAATAGTAATCTCTTATAAGGGCGAAATTTATTAAATGCGGAATTTTTACCGCACGATCAGAATTTTTACCACACGTGTGGAATTTGGATCGCACGATTGGAATTTCGATCGATTTCCGATCGCACGATCGGAAATTGATCAAAATGCCAATCATGTGGTAAAAATTCCGCACGTACGAACGGAATTTAACTTCGGGCGATCGTTTCGCCCTTAATAAATTTTGCCCATAGTATTAGTCTGTACTTTTTTATTTTCTGCTTTCTATCCTACTGGTACTCTAGGAAACAAACTACCAATAAAAAAGGTAAACAACAAACGTTCTGAACAAAAACTTTAAGAATTCAGAAACCACAAAAATAAAAAAATGAAGTCATTTGGCTGTAAATTGTACTAGAGTACCACTATAAATAAGATGCTAAGAATACATTCCAAAGTGAATTTCCCCTTTAATTCTGAAATGTACAGATTCCTGAGACAATTAGTAAATTGATTTTTTTGGTTCTAGCAACTATTTCTTTTAGGATGCAATTCTCAAAATAATATAATATATAGCTGATTTGAAATTACAATGCTGTCCATTGAATGTTGGTGGTGTTTATAGCAATATGTAGGGTCTGAGAATGTATGGCAAGTTCATTTGTGTAAAGCTGGTTTACACAGTATGTTTGTTTTAATATTTTAAACATGTCATTTTATTTTATTTCATTGCCTTCACACTTTAATCATTGCTCATCAGTATGCCAGAGATTTGGTGTTTGTGTATCACATTATCAAAAAATAAAGTTTAATGAGTATAGTCATAAAATAACAAACAACACAAGCAATGATACATAATAATGCTTTAATTTAATCACTGCATTGTGTGATTGCTGCTTAATGAGAAAGAAGTACCATTCACATAGATTCCAAACATGGAAGTATGACCTACCTGACATGCAATAAATAATTATTAGTATACAGAGCAAGTACAATGTAGTTTGCATTTTTAATAGTTGTTTTACATTTGTCTTCTTTAATGGAGAAGAAGCTGAATGAGATAAGTGAGGCTGGCCTTTGATATATGGTGGTGCTCCTTGGCTGGTATCAAACCACTTTAAAAATGAATAAATAAAAAATGATTTGTGTATAAAACAATGGAAGGACTAAGCATACAGACAGTTCTGAATGAATGTTGCAACATGGAATCTGGACTGTGAAACAGTTTTCTGATATGTGTGCTATCCCTTGTGCTGGTGCTGAACCTGGTGATGCTCACCTGCAATTAATTTGCACAGATTCTTCCTATTCACCAATTAACAGCCCTATAAATATGTGGTCTTTGCCCAAGTTGGTTCCTGTTTCTGAATACTTGTAAGCCTTGTACCTGTTTGCTTCCCATGCATTGGAACCTGCTTTGTTTCCTGATTTTGCGACCAGTTGCCTGCCTCACCTTCTGCCTGATTTTTAATAAGAGCATGCCTTTTGATGCTGATTATATATATATATATATATATATATATATATATATATATATAATATAATATATATATATATATATATATATATATATATATATTATATTATATTATCTTGGTTTGTTGCTACATTACCTGAGTTATCAACTGTGGTGCCTGGATCCTGGTTCATCCCCTTAGCAGTAAGGCTGGGGCCCCAAAAAGAATACTGGCATGCTTTTAATTTGTTCCTGAGAGTTATTTGTCTGTTTATTTAAAAATGTGTTTTTGCAATATATTTCAGTCTCTTCACCTTTCTTTAGTTTAAAAGCACCTTCTTATAGAAACACCTTTTCTCTGTCACCTACTTCCTTTCAGTTCACTTTGAAATTTCAAGTCAGAAATTTAAAGGAAAGGCTTGAGAATTCTAAGTAACAATTCAGAAACTTGCATGTGTGCAATGTCACAAAGTTGTTGTCCCATTGCTTCTTTCTCTGGCTCCCATTTGCATTGAGTCTCAACCTTTATCTGTTTATGACTACATATATGCCTGTTGACTGTATATGAAAGTATTTATGTTACATTTCTGATAGAGATCAATGTTATTGGTGTGTGTTCAGTTTTAGCTGCCATCTGTCTGACTAATCAATTACAAAATGTCCAGGGCCCCAAAAGGGCATAGATGAAGATTAATGCAGGGAAGCCCCAAGGTTTTGCATAGGGTACCATATCCTATACCTTAAATCTTCCAGGTAAATGGTCTGCATATAGAAAAAATAGAAGTGGAGGGGGTCGCATTTCTTGCAGATATGATGCACTGCACCTCCTGCCCATTTTGACATCAAGCAAGCAAATTAATTTCTTTACAATCCTGCTGGATTGAATATTACAACCTTACCAACAAAAAACAAGTTTGTTAATCAGAGTTTCTCAACTCTGGTTATAAAGAATTTCAATGGGTTGTGATCTGAAGATGCCACATGTGCAAACAACTATAATTCTTTTAAAAATAATAATCTAATAGACTACCTCACTTGTGTGTAACTATGACTGAACACATGGGGATACTTGGGGACTGAACTAAAACTGAACTAAATTAACCTGGATTTAGTGATCTCTTTACGTAGTATGTGTAAGTAAGATTTTAAATCTGAAAAAATGAACTAATTTAACCCTGGATTTAGTGACCTCCTTACGATTTTACGTTAATTTTTATTCCAAATTAACTTAACTGGATCAATAGCTGCAAATAAATGCATCTTCATTAATATTGATAATCGTCTTTCTGACTTCTTGAAGAAACCAAGCCAAAATTCAGTTTGTGTTCTTCATGAACAGTATTTTTCCATTTAGTACAGAAGAGTCTATACAGGCTATTGCTCCTTAAATATCAATGCACTCCTTTTAATCTTAAAGCTACAAGTGCTATTCCAGGCAATAATCTGACATCTACTATAGGTTCCAATAGCACTGAAGCTTCACTAAGATGTCAAATAAGACCTGTGCATATACAGTAGTTAGGTACATTTTGCATAACCTAGACTTTTTCTTAATCACTAAATCTTCAAATATAAAAAGAACAGACAATAATGACAGATGGAATTTTCTTGACTTTTTAAACTTTTACAACCCAATATTCATAAAATCAAGATACAATTCTTGCTTAGTACTAGTGAGATTGAAAGATTTATCTATGGGTTTAAATGATAAATTTTTCAGTTTTGCAATAATTTTGATGGTCATGAAACGGAGATATAAGGAACACTCATAAAAACACTAGTAAATCATCCTTCTATTGAAAGTCACTTTGTACTGAATAGTTATGAATCTGATATTACAGGATATCGTTATTAAAGTCAAATAAAAAATCACATATGTCTTACACATATCTACATACTATATATTGATTATATTCTTGAAGGTTTGATGCTAGCAGATCCAAAATCTTAATTTCACATTATATCCAACCACAAATTTCCAACCACATGACATGATTATCCTCATCTTAAAAGCAATATGGTACTAACCGCTCAATCCTCCATGGTGCTGTGAAGACGGGTGCTCCGGAAAGTGCGGACGGTTCCCAATCAATGACGTGCAAACAAGGATTCCGGCACTCCACAAGTACGATAAAATTAAACTTTATTCAACTCCATGGGCATAAAAAGATTAAAAGCAGTAGTAGCTATGCCTACGCGTTTCGCGCTCTTGGCGCTTATTCGTGGCTATTTACAGAGTATTAAAAAACCAGACTTAAATAGAAAAACCATTACTTCCGGCTTAATCCTGACTGGTGTACTGCACACATGTGACCAGCAATAAGGAAGCTACATGTAAGTATAGCTCCATGAAAGTATATGCTGCGTACTTAATGAAATCAATACAGGTAATCAATCAATCTTTTTTTCTTTTTTCCATTAGGTTTTGCTGCTTCATTCACATGGGATTCTACCATTGTTTATTCTATATTTTCGTTCATATCACTTTTTATGATGTTTTATTAATTAATTGGTCAAATTTTTATTTGGCCTCCTTCTTCACACCTTTTTATATATTTTTTTCTATTTTTCTCTTTTTTCTTATTATTTATTTATTTTTTTCCACTCCATTACTGTTTTTGATTTTCTCACATTTTCATTTTCATTCATTAATATATGTTATATAGTTTGCACTTGTTTCACTAGTAACTTACACTACATTTTAACAATGGTTATTTTTCACGTGGTTTTTATATATACATGTATATAAGTGTGGATGTTGCACTAAACCTAATTCTATTTATAAATATGAAACAGTCTATTGTTCAATAAGATATTTTACAGGATGTGTGGTTTTTATTATAACATCAGTCTTCTCCTGACAATATCCTTTTTTTCTTTTGATTCTTTCCTTTGATTTATTCTATTATGTATTAGGCATTTTTTACTCTTTTTTACTAATTATACTAGGATATAACATCTTGATGACATTCACATATTGTGAATTTGTAACTATTTTATACTTATTTATTGTTTCTTGTGTTTGCAACATTGTTTGTGTTAACATGTGCTGACATTTTTATGTTAATACTTTGTTGTTGATGTCCTTTGATGTGGTTTTTCAGGGCTGTCTTAGAATGTCTTAGAATGCTTTTTCAAGTCATTTCTGTTTTAATGCACTTAATGGACCCGTTTACGATTTACGATTTATATGTAATATGGTGTATACTGATTACATTTCTTTGTTTTTGACTATTCTGATACATTATAATTACAAATATATTAATTTATCCCCCCAAGGCATCGCTTGTGGCTTTTTCTTGGTGGATTGCTGTACATGTGTTACCAGTATATTAATCTATGATCGGTTTAATATTTATCAATATTGGCTCAGGTTATTATATATATATTTTTTTACTTTGAGCATTTACGCTTATTTATTGCAAATTGTCATACTGAGTTCTTTGATCTTTAAATAATTGATTACCTGTATTGATTTCATTAAGTACGCAGCATATACTTTCATGGAGCTATACTTACATGTAGCTTCCTTATTGCTGGTCACATGTGTGCAGTACACCAGTCAGGATTAAGCCGGAAGTAATGGTTTTTCTATTTAAGTCTGTTTTTTTAATACTCTGTAAATAGCCACGAATAAGCGCCAAGAGCGCGAAACGCGTAGGCATAGCTACTACTGCTTTTAATCTTTTATGCCCATGGGGTTGAATAAAGTTTAATTTTATCGTACTCATGATTATCCTCATCTTCACACACCTTTTTTTCCTTTAGACATAGAGGATGCACCCTTGTTATACTTAGTTTTTGGTATAAATAGACCATGGGAGAGATTTTTGTATTGACCCTTGATATATTTATACATGTTTATTAGATCTCCGTTAAGTTCTCTTTTCATCCAAATAACCCTAATTTTGCAAATTTTTCTTGGAACTGTAGTCCACCTATTCCTTTTTCTCACACCAGTCCAATCCAGAAATGACATTCTCATTGAATCTCATTATATTAATTTGACAGTATTGATCCATCATAAGCCCATGCTTAGTTATACATTTCTTCAAACATTTACTCATAATAGATGTTAAAGTATGCTTGTTAAAATGATTAAAAAAAAACACAAACAAAAAAAAATTAAAAAGTATCCAATCCATTCAGACAAGGTTATAAAGAAAAACAGGTTGATTGGATTTGGCACAATATGTACCTAGAGAGTCATGCCCTTAAGCATAAATAAAGTTGGGTGGGCTTTGATGTTGGGCAAAAAAGGTCTACCTTCCAATTTATAAATAAGTTGAGTTAAAAACTTTGTGCAGGTAAGGCAAGTTCTTCTAGGAACTCTGGTTTTGACCTTTCCTTATTCATATGAACAATAAGTTTTCTAGAATGTCATGTCTCAAATCAAAATTGTATTTTACTAGATCTATGGAGGTCATCCCAGACTATATTAAACATTCTGAAACATTCTTTACATATTTAATTTAATATTTCAGTTACTGTATGTACTTAAGAAGACCTCATGCCTAAAAAAGTGTTAAAGACTAAAGATGTTTAACTTTATGCAAACAGATTATAGAACATATCCAAATGTACAGTAGCCCTATGAGAAAAATGATTCAGCTTTGCTGCTCCATATTCTTCTGTACTGCATTCACTACACATGCTCAGTGTGCCTTGGCTCCTGTATCTATGCATGACCAGAGACTAAGGTGAACCAATCTTAGGAATTACCTATCAAATGAGTAGTGAAGTCAAATAAACTAAAAATAAAAAAATTGGATTTTCTTCAAACTAAACAGAATAATGACTACCTGCATTTAGGGTTTTCCTATTTATTTAGAAGCAAAAACATTTAGGGTCTTATTGACAAAAGCTGAATAGTCGCATATAGTTTTGAATTCACATTTGATGACCACTTCCCCATGTTCATTTATTGAGCAAACGTAATGTGGGGAATACACATCTAATTCTGGTGTCTTTAAAAGTCATGGATTTACGGAGCTCTTCTCATTACTTCACATACACCTGCACAGGTCCTTCGAATATTCAGCAAGTTGCAGAGTCGGTCACAAATTCGACATGGTGTGGTGCTCTGAATTTACCTGTTTGACTTTGTCACATCAGAGTTTTGAATTAGGGGTTGATGGCGGGTGACTATTTCTTCAAAAGTGACAATGGCAACTGCAATTAAATTTGTCTACAACTAAACTTGAACTAGAGACAAGGTAACAGAGTAGATGTATTATTCACTTATATACAGTTAGTGAGACATGGTGAGAATGATGTCATTGCACTTCACTGGGGGAATTTGCATCACTTTGCATGTCTTTGCATACTATTCAACTGACTAATCTATTCGCAGCTTCATAAGGATAAGTGAGTTTGTGACTATTTTGGTGATGTGACTCGAATTGTAGCAAAGTGAATTTAATAGGTGAATTCAGACTTTAGTCAATAAGGCCCTTAATATTCTAATAGAACAGGTTGATTACTTGTATGTTTAAATACATAATTCACACTGCACTTGAATCTGGAAAGCTGTGCTTACTTATTGCAATAAGGAAAATCATTTGGAGAAGTTTAGCGATAAAGGGAAATAGTTGCCTAAACACCACTTTAAGATGCATACTGTAACTATCAGTCCAGCTGCAAACACCATATATGGCAACACTACCTTTAATAGAGAGACACACATGAAATAAACATTATCCTGGGTTGCCAACATTTCAATACAACCTTCCTTGTCTTCATTTTTAATGTCTTTGTTTTTAAAGGGCAATGTAGACATAAATGTTTAAACAGGTATTAAACGAGATGAAATTCTAAATATGCAGACTGAATATGCCAATTAGATCTAAATTAGTGTTCTGTCTTCTCAGTATCACTTAAAATGTAAGTTAACCATACAACCCTAACCAAGTGCACTCAAGTATTTCATAAGGCCAGTGTCATACTGGCTGTTTTGTAGCTGAGCTGTTCTTAATTACTCATAGCCTGTGTGGATTATCCCACAGGAAACAATGGATACTGTTTTTCCAGCTCAGCTACAAAACAGTCAGTATGACACTGGCCTTAGAGCAGGGATAAGCAACCTTTACTATTAAAAGAGCCATTTTGCCCTCTCCTCCACTAAAGAAAAATAGTCTGGAGCCACAAAACATAACAGCTTAGAAACTTTTAAAAGTTTTAATCTTTTTTTTAAAAGGAGAACTGAAGCAGAAAATTAAAACAAGACCATTCAATCTGTACCTAGCATGCATTAAAAAGTGATCACTGGCATCAGGAATTGAGCAGGCACTTGTAAGCACGTAAGCATAAATGCAAGGTTAATAGCGCTATGTGTAAAGCTCTAACAGCACTTAGGGGATAATTCACCATAGTGCGAAGTGACCTCCGGATTCTTCGCATAACTTCGCACACACTGTTATGCGCTCGCTGATGTCCTGCACGCGGATATCAGTGAACGCTTTAAAGGGATTCGTCTCAGCAAGGTGACTCGAGTGGTCTCGCCGACACTGGAATCCCTTTAAAGCGTTCGCTGATGTCCATGTGCATATAATATACAATATACAATGTAGCTACCTTTCCATGTATATATCCAATAAAAAGAGTTTCTCACAGCAAGCATCGCATGAGTCAAATCTCGTGATACTTACCAGGAGAAACTTCAAAGCGTTCTCCCGAGTTACTACATTCAGAAAAGCGCAAACAGCTTTTCCAACTTTAATAAATTTCGCCCTTTAGTGCTCTGTTATTTATAACAGACAATGTTATGGTTTATCTAGTTATGATGCAAGTAATTTAGGGCCACCTAGCCAATATAAGCTGGTGGAGTGGGTGGGACCTGGATTTTCGACCTCATGGTATTGCAGCAGCAACACCTGCACTCCCCTGGTACAAGGAACTTTATATGAGAATAGTTGCTAAGTCTAGCTCACCTTAGAGAGTGAGAGCCAGCAGCATAGGCTATTTTCTTGGGTAGCCCATACCCCACCAGGATTGTAGTGGTCCTATGGGGGCCTATGTGTATCCCAGTCAATAGGACAGATACAAGTAGGCTTAGAGACTAGGGATTAGCCTCACAGCCTCACAGAAGAAATCCTGAAAAACTCCATCCAGCAATTGGGGCCACCTAGAAAACTCCTAGGACTCACATTGTACTGATTCAAGTTTCTGATCAACTGGGGGTAACTATATGATTGCTTTCAATTGTAATATCTGTATCCCTCACTATATGTTATACATAAATATCTGATCACCATGGAAGCTAAACTATCACTCTTTACTTTGCCTTTAATCTGTTACTGTTTAATAAATGTTTGTTTGTTTTGAAACAAGAACCACTGGTGCTCTACTTCTTTATTAATTACTAATTGCACCACACTGTTATTAAATTGTGCAGCAACATCTACCCCAATATGTAAGCGGGGACTACTTCCTTAAGTTCTCAATTAGCCTGAGATACAAATTAAGTGTTGCTGTAAATGGATTAATACATACCGTCACTATAGCACTACACATGTATTTTAAATATGAATCCACTGATACCTATAGATCATAGAAAGTGGTATATAAACTACCCATATTCAGTTTCTTAACCGATACTCATAGAGAAAGTAAATGCATTCGAAAATACAATTTCTTAATCTTATCAGGATTTTCAAATTTTACTGTTCAATATCATAGATTAAAAGTGCAGAAAACTCTATTAACTGCTTTATTTGCACATGACACAATCAGTAGATTTTTAACAACATCAAACATTTCTGTTGAATTAAAATGTACTTCAGTTTCAGGGACAGCCACCTCTTTTCCTAATAGACCTGTCAGTTGTTTATAATCAAGTTGCTGAAACATGCCTGATAAAAATCCTTTGCAATTTACCTGAATTTTGGCTTCTTGAAAGAACTTGAACTGGCCTGTATTTGATCATCATTACTTCTGTTCAGCAAATGGCATTGTCCATCACCATCTTCAAAGGAATGCTTTTATCTCTACAACTGAGGTTGAAGCATTATAGATATTTATTGGACCCTTACGTATGTATGTGTATATATATATATATATATATATATATTTATATATACAGTATATATATATATATATATATATATATATATATATACGGTATATATATATATACGGTATATATACTGTATATTTTTATTTACAAAGCGCCACAAGGTTACGCAGTGCTGTTCAATCCAGTAATAATAAAGACAATAATACAGACAATGGAAAGTGTGGAACAATGAACAAGTGAAGTGAAATACAAGAATATAATCAAGAAAATACATCACTCTAAGTGCCAGGTCATGCTTGAAACAAGAGTATACAGGTCCCTTCCCCATAGAGCTTACAATCTAAGTAGGAAGAAGACTTGCATAAACACCAGTTATGGTATAACTGGTGCAGTATTAGTCAACATTACAGCAAATATGATTATTGAGTATCTCAAATAAAAAAAACAAGAAATACTGTATTCCTATGCCTTTTCTTGAGTTCATGATATTCCAGATAGTTTAGAAATTCATAGGTTTAAGATTCAAGCAACTTGCTGCTTTCAGCTCATGTGAAGGAAGTACAGTAATTCTTGGAAATCACAAATCTTTTTCCGAACCTCAGTTATAATTTTTGAAAACAGCTTCACCTATCAGACAATTAATACAGAGGAACTAAAAAAAGTTGTTTGTGATGCGCAGCCCAAAAACTTTAAAAAAACTGAAGAAATATTTGAAAACAGGTCCAGTATTGGTGCATCCTGATTTAGAATTACCTGTTTTTGTTGAGATGGCTGCTTCCAACCTTGCAATATTCTTTCAGGGACTGGACCAGGAAATGCTTTACCTTTGTGCTATTTTGTCTTCTTGAACACTATTAGGTGATGAGATTAATTATGATATTGAAAATAAATACTTTCTTGCCATGAAAGTGGCTTTCCAGGAATGACATCATTCTCTGGAAGGGGCCTTTTCTTTTTTCCATATTTGACTTCATCACCTTGTACAGACACCAACTTTATGGAGTAAAGAGAGACACTCTTTCTCAAGCCCTCAGTTTGGGTCAATTGTGAAAGAAAGAAGAAAGAGGAAACTCCAATTTTACAAAGCCAAGCACTTACTGACCTCCAATGTAATCAAAGCATCTTCACAGTGGGTTTTGTACCAATCCCCACTAGGCATTTTGGTTGATTATTAAGTTTTATTTCTATAGAGATTTCTTATATGTAACCAAAAAAGACATGTCAAGTAATACTTTGGCATCTCCATTCCTCCAAGTTTGAAGTTCAGACTCTTTAAGACATTAAAGAAAACTATTAGAGATTATCTAAATAAATAGAAATACTTAGTAGCATGTTGAACCAGCAGAATGAACTTGATGGACTTGTGTATGTTTTCAGCCTTAAAGGGGCACTATAGTGCTGATATAAGTGCACACATACATATAAAACTCCTTTATACTAAGCCAATTGCTGACACAAATAGTAAAATAAAATATTTAGGGAAGAACTAATATGGTACTTGCAGTTTGCTTTCCTTAATTATTTTTCCTGAGAGCTGACATTTTCCTCCCTCGCTCCCCCTCCTCTTTCTGACTTGCAAGTCAGGCAACATGAGAAGAAAAAAATGCCTGACTGCTATTGGTTAAGCAGTGTGCTGACCTTTTGACCACATACATTAAGCTTGTTTACAGGAGATTACAGTGGGAAAGATAACTTGTGATCAGTGCCAAGTAGTAAGTAGGGCACCTTTTCATGGAAAACTGGTCAGTACACATCTCACACACATTTCCTGGTGTAGGAGTTTATCAGTGCTGCCTACTCAATCATTCTGTGTCACATGAAACAACTACTGGGGAGAAATACTTCTCACTAAGGTATAGTACTGCATATGTAAAGATGTATTTTGACTATAGTTCCCATTTAACAAATTGCTTCCTGATAAGCTGTTGTGGTTGACTGTAACAAAGAAAAGGTTTAAAAGCAACAGTACCACAGCCTCAAAAAGATAGTCTGCACAATTTCACTGAACAGGATAAGTAAAACTCCCCACTTACAGTGCTCACTTTCCAACAGGAAATCACTAGCAGTATATTACTAATTTCTAATGGAATTTACAAGTAGCCATAGCCAGCATAATCTTCCAAAATATTTCCATATAATCATGATTTAAACTGCAAATGACATCATATAGCAACATTGTGTTCCTTTTTCTTAGTTCGCTCTAAAAAAAAATGTCATGTAATTGGAGATAGTATATTAGCTGTTATAAACAATATAGATAATGAATACTGTCACAAATTAAAAAGCTAATACATTGTGATTTACCAAACAAATATAAATTTCATATTGAGTTAAGCTGGGGATAAACTTTAATCACGGCTAATTCACAAATTTACTTAAAATCAAATGTGAAGAGTATAATATATATACTAGTTAATTTTATCTCCTTAAGAGGGAACATCTTTTTGGTGTTTTAATTAGCAAAATAAGTCTTTGTCTGAAGATTTATGGATTAGGTTTGCATGGCCAAGCACCCTGAGATCACCATGTGCAATGCCAAGCATCTCGAGCAGTGAAAAGACATTGTCTGGTGTGATGAATCACAGTTCACCAGTTAAGTCTGGCAGATAAATGAGGGTTTGGCAGATGTCAAGAGAAAACTTCTTGCCTGAATGCATAAAGCCAGCTGTAAAGTTTGATAAAGGAAAAATAATGATTTGGGCTAAGTTCCTTAAAGTGCACCTTAAAGAGTAAAACTTGTTCACTCTCTCAGGTTATGGACTCCTCTGGTGCTCAGTAGCATCATTCTTTCCTTAGAAAATAGCGCTTTATTAAAGGGACAACTAAAGGTAGAAATAAAAAAGTAGACACCTAAAATGTTACCTTCTTCTGAGATGAAACATTGCATAAGTGGGCAGCACTTCACACTGGCTCCTGTACCCTTGCAAGTGCTGTGAAGTCTGCCTCCATGCAGGGATATAACAGCACACTTCAAGTTGTCCATGCCATGTTTCAGCTTAGAATAAATTATTGTTTTAGATATCTAACTTTTATTTCTACCTTTAGCTCTCCTTTAATTTCATAAAGGACCCTCTCTGTTCCCACTGGCAGAAGGAGAAAAGTGTGACTTCTCCTGGCAAAGAAGACCCAGTAAACAATAAACAGGAATTGCTGATAGGAAATAGAGGGTATGAGTTACTTATGCAGTGGGAAAACTAGGGGTAGGTATTTCAGCTCCACCCTTTATCAGGTGGCTTATTCCCCTCCCTCGGAATGTTGCTCCTGTACCTTGCATTTATGGCCAATATGCCCCCATGTAAGTAAACCTCAAAACATTTTAATAGTACACTACAAGTGAACAGCATAATTTTTACTGGTAGTCTGATTTTGTTAATGCTAAATATAACCTTTACACTCTCAGGAATCTCTCTTTGTCACAGGGTAGATCTTCCCCCTCAGCTGATGGAAGAGTAGACACTTTTACTCAGGGACACACCCTCTAGAAAGCACAGGTCACATGACCTTTAACTATACCACCGTGGACACCCTAACCACATAGGTAAGGACTCTTCATATACTATCATTTTTCTGGCTGCTGCGTTTCTGAGCTGCACCATAGCTTTCGATATAAAATTCAATCTGTTACATTTCCATCAATAATTCATAATAATATAAACCATATTTGACACAGATATTCACATTTTATCTAACTGTGCCATAATGTATGTATGTGCATGTTTTTCTCCTGTTCCTAAATAGTGTGTTGTTTGTTTTTTAAACAGGTAACAAAATTAAGGGGGAAATCCTCATCAGAGGACCTTCATATATTCACAGGGCTTTTACAAAATAAAATATATTCAGGAATACAACTGCCGAGTTTACATGGGGGGTACAGGGGAACTGCTGTGTGTGTGTGGGGATGGGAGGGGGAAAACCAGCTCAGCAAACAAGGGTGCATAGAAAGTCTGACATATGTAAACTTCAGAGAATTGTCCAATGAAACTGATAGCCTAAAGGGCACTGATCAGTGTAAATGGACGTTTTTCAGTGTAAATAGGTTTGAAAAATCATGTTGGGGGCCTATTTGTCAGGTTGTGGGGTTGCCCCATGATTTCTAAAGGCAGCCCTGTTATTAGCAGGCCATACTTTAATTCAAATTAAATTTGATGGCTATTTTTGCAATAATGATAAGTAAAGTTTTAAACAGTCAGAGGGATGGTACCATATTCCAGTTTTTTACACTCAGATATTATATAGTAGCTAGTCATATGGGGCATAACCAGATCTTCAGAAGCTGCAGAGTAAAAACATAGTGGGTAGTGCTGGCATATGTTATTATCCCAATAGAGTTCCCACTTAAATTACAATTTTTCCTAACTGACCTTTTAAATTAAAAAAAATCTGCTATCCTAAGTGCATGAGTTTCTATTTTATTTGATGTTATGGTGCCAACTTGAATTGCTTCTACTATTCTAAATGTTATTATGTAGCTTTAAAAATAAGAAGCACTAAAAGATCTGGAGATGAATCTCAGGAACAGTGCTCTCCACAAAGTCAGTGCCCAACACCAGTGAAGGTTCCTGGTACAGAAACAGATCATCACCATCCACTGAGCCCCATTAATTATAGTTGATGGGATCTAGCCTACAACCTTACAAGTGAAGGGAATTATAAGTGTTATACTGGAAATGTCTGCAGTCTGTTTTTCTAGCAAAGCTTTCGGCTGCTTACTCCAGCAGTAGATGTTACTAGTAATCTAATTTTTCAATATTATGTATTGTATCTTAAGGAAGACAGATTGCTCCAAGAGTGCAATGCATGATTAAGCCAGTTCCTCTTCCAAGGAGGGAAGAGGTGAGACCTGATTAGTCTAGCTAGAAACAGAAGCTCTTTCATAGCTCATTCTAGGTGAGTCAGAGCTCAATTAAGATACCTATTTGGTAAGTCTTAAGCTCCATCCATGAGAGAATGAGTTTATTACTCCCAGGGGTGTTCTATTATAAGGCATCTCAGTCAGAGTATAAGTGATAGCCCTAGGGATAGGCCTCTTTGGAAATTGCTGTGAACAATTCCCTCCAAAGAATACCTGACTAGTGACTGCAATAACCAGTGCTCTGCTGTGAAGGTTATACTGCCTGAACTGTGTGTAATGGGTAAGTACCTGTATAAAGTTAATCCAGTTTCACTGCTATTCTTTAAATATTGATCTGTTACCAATAAACTGCTTTCATTCCGTGTTCACACTAATTCATGGTGTTCAGAATTATTATTTGTTTACTGCTGTCTCTATATATATTTTCAGGAGCTCACACCTGAGAGAAATGTACACTGGTAGTCAAAATAGTGCTATACAAGTATGGCCAGTTTTCAGGAGATTGGCAAAAGTTGAAAAAGGCACTAAAAAATGATATACTAATGTTGAAAAAGGATGTAAGGCATGAGATTTCAGTTTTCAACAATCAGTTTAGTATACTGAAGTGAACAGTAGAAAAGTTGGCTAGGGTAAGCTTCCTTTAAAAATCTTATGATATAAAAGCAATTGTATGACATATGATTATCAATGGCAGACATGGAGGAAATGAAAAGATAATCTTATATACAAATAACATATCTTCAAGACTATATAAGGCTCAGATCACATGAATAAAGTCCTTTAATTATTTAATAATATACTTTTGTATCATTTAATGGAGAATATTTAAAGGAGAACTAAAGCCAAAAAAAACATATTATAAAACTTACCTGGCACTAGATAGGAAGTCCTCACTTTGATCAGCAATCATGTCGCTTACATTCAAGAAGGACGGCAGTTTCATAGCCATCACTATAGCTATGAAGCTGCACTCCGGCTCCCCCTCCTGACCAGAATAGGTGGTGCAGAGTGGTGCCAACATCATCACACCTACTTCATTCATGCACTGTGGTAATTTCGCAACTCAGCATTGAGTGGCGAAATCATCACAGCACATGCCTGAAGCCGGCGTGATGAAGTTGATGTTGCTCTGCACCGACGATGCCAGTCAGGAGAGGGAGCCAAAGCACAGCTTCACAGATATAGCAATAGCTATGTTTCTTAAAGGTAGGCGACTTGATTGCCGATCAAAGTGAGGACTTCCCATCTAGTGCCAGGTAAGTTTTATGTTATTTTGTTTTTTTGGCTTTAGTTCTTTAAAAAATTTAAATAAAAATGTATCTGGCTTAACATTTGTGAATTAAAACATTGGTAATATAATGATATTGCCAATACCCAATAACACCATTATTTTTGCCGAAAAGTGTTCACTTCCTTTAGGATGGCAAAAACACATTATATCCTAAGGAGATGCTGCTGGAACTTAGCAAAAGTCATCTGAGTTTTCCCATCAGCAATATCTACAGTATATTGATCGAAAACAGAACGGGTGTGCATTGAAAACACTGCAATGTGGACCAGTTTTAACGCATTGATATTTTTAAATAACAGTCTTTTTTTCAATTCTAGAAAAAAAGGCTGAAAATAGTGAAATGGAAAAATGAATCTGTTCTGTCCACTCACAGACGCTCACTAAACGTTCCTCTCTGCAACAGCCACTCGCTAAACCTTCCTCTCTGCAACAGCCACTCGCTAAACCTTCCTCTCGGCAACAGGCGCTTGCTAAACCTTCCTCTCTGCAACAGGCGCT